>JAFBJT010108877.1:0-73928 GCA_016785325.1 Chascanopsetta lugubris
TTTGTGTGTTAAAATTACAGAAAAGACTTTAACTGCAATTTTTTAATAAAAGTAAAAGTAGCAGCAACAAAACTGTTCATGTTGGAGATGGTTCATCATTTTTTTGTAAAAAAAAAAAAATAAAAATACTTTCATTAAATACGATGCAATGATTTGCCTTTGGTAGAAAAGCGGAATCTATGTGTTTAATCTGTCGTGTATTTTTTTTTATTTAGCTTCAAATTATGCCTTACACTTTTGACATGTACGTTTAAAAGTAATGGTTATTCTTTACTGTCTATAAATGAAGAGGGTGTGTTCCCAACCAAAACACTTCAGACATGTTTCAACCATATCATTTGCCTATTGGAGCCTGTCGACCCGTCTGAGGAGGAAGTGGGTCAGAGGGTCTGAGGTTCCTGAGAAGGTTTGGTCTGGTTGGGGCTCAGCTCTCTGCTTCACCAACCCACGAGAGACTGATGGCGCTGGAGTACACATCAGTACTACATGTCAGTCAGTCTGCTGTTTTCAGGGTGAAAAAGTACCCGGGAATACTTTTATTACTGCAACCTTGACTGCACGGTGTTAGATACTGCGCTCATCTACCGTAAGTGAACCGATTCTTTCTTTTCAAGTCCTTTAAAGGCACAGTGCGCAGGATTCAGTGACATGCTGAGCTTCTACGATGCAGCCGGACAAATCTCACCTCAGCCCTCACTCTCAAACTTGTGGCAGAGCAAACAATAACTTGCAATCTGGGTTATAAAAAAACATGCAACATGGTGGCCTCTGAAAAAAGTCCTGATGTTGGTGCAAATATAAAAGGGCTCATTTTAGGTTAAAGAAAACAAACAACCGTTAATTCAGTTGTTTATACACAATCCTCTAAATCAATGAATATACTGTCGATTATTTAGTCCCAACAAAGTGTAGGGAATACAGAGTAAAAACAGAATACAGTATATTCATCAAGTTAAGATCAGCCGAGGGGTCTTCTGGCCTTCTTGGCGTCGGACAAGGCAGAACATAGTATCAGCATGTAAAAGCTATCAATCCATTTCATTATTGATTAACACTGTGATTTCTGGTTTCTGATTATTTCTGTGTCATTACAATTTAAGAGGTATTTTGATCAAGCTGAATGAAAAGGACACCGCCGTGAAAAAAAAATGAAGCGCCACACTTGGCCACTCATCGGTCAGGACTTCACACTGTAACTGGAGCAGACGGCCTGAAGCTCCCACAGCGCCATGTGTTGTAGAGAGCGTCAGGTCAACCGAGCATCCAGATCATCATTTAGAGAAGCTCATGGCTCCTCAAACCTGTTCTGGCCAGACTTGAGGCTCAAGGCCAGAACTTTCTCACCGGGTTTACGTTTCTTTTCTTTGTTTTCTTTCTTTTTTTTAACCGGGGGACGAAGCCACGTAACAGATCAGCCACCTCGGGCAGTCGCACAGCACAGATGGCGAAGTCACGGGACGGCACAGTGGATGTTGAGCTCAGCAGGGAGGAAGGTCAGGAATAAATCTGAAGTTTAAGAATGATTTTTTGTTATGTTTAGACCTTTATATCATTTACAAAATATAATTAGAATCAACATGACAGTTGATTTGTGGACCACAATTTCACAGGTTTATGCGTAAACCCAATTATAATTCATTAATTAAATCTTTGCCCGAATGGTTTCAATAAAACAAACCTGCAGGGGGAGTCTGATACGATGAAGCTGTATTTAAAGATGCAGTGTGTACGATTTCTGTCACTTCTATTGGTAGAAAAATACTACAAAACAATATACGAACATTTTCATGACACCTGAATGTATATTTACAGGAGAAAAGGGGCAGCCATGTTTTTACAGTCGCCCAGAGTGGACATACTAAATATATTTTGAGTTTTAATGACAACCGAGGGTTACCATCCGCTCTCCTGCATGCTTGGAAAGATGAGAGTGAGGTGGATACAACACACAACTTCACCTCTAGATGTCACCAAATCTTACACCGTGCACCATGAAGGCAGTAATCACAAATCACACTCACATACACATTTCATTTTAAATACATCCATAGCGACACTTACATAAATCGCTACATCCAGTATAAATAAAAAAGTGTACATATACGTGATGGTGAATTGAAGTGTCGGTAGTAAAGTTCTCTGGACACATTGAGAGTCTGAACTCGGAAATCTCATATCTCTGCCAACAATGGAAACATCGTGAAACGCTGTGATATTCCCAGGTCTTCATTATGCTGAGTACAGGGCAAAGGTGCAAACCCATTTTACACAGGTCCCTGCACCGAGGACATATTACTATATTAATCTATTTCATGCTAAAAGACAACTCGGTTCCCAGCGGGATGTTTTATTTGCAGACTCCTCGGGAACAGAGTCTGTTGCCATGTTAAAGCAGAATAATAACAAGCCAGAGGTCTAAAGGCGCAGCCCATGGAGACCTCACCGGACTATTAAAACTCTCTCACCATCGCTCTCACACTGATTGAGTCAGAGTTCATGACAACCAACGGTTTCATTCCTTCAGCAAACACTGATTAAAGGTGCAGTGTGGAAGATTTCAGTACATCTTTGTCACTTCTGTCAGCAGATAAAAAATGATATGCTGACATTTTTAGGGCTGTGCGATCACCTGAGAGTTTGATTTCGTTTTACCCCCCAAGCCCATTAACGTATGGAACATGAGGAGCGGGTCCTCTATGAATTCCGCCATGTTTTCACAGTAGCCCAGAGTGGACAACCAAGTGCTACCACGTCCTGCGTGCTCGGAAGGAAAGGGGGAAGTATACAGGGGGGTACAATATGAGACTTCACCAACAGATGTCACCAAATCCTCCACTCTGCACCTTTAAAGATAAGCTATGGCTGAATACCAATCAAACCAATGGTGTTTCATTCATTATGAAACACTGCCCCTCGGGGCAAAGATTCAGAGGTGGTATCTGTGGGCAGCCGACGGATGAGGGGGCGGTTGTGCGTCCGCGTGCCGTCCAGACGGCGGCAGCTGATGGATGGCGAGTCAGGTCTGCGAGACACCGGCCCTGCTGGGAACCACGAGTTCAGGGCATCTGCTGAGCGCAAAGAGGAAAGCTGGCATGCAGCAGTGCCTCCCCCGCCCCCTGCCCTGCCCCCCCCCTCCCCCTCCCCCTCCACCACCTCCCCGGGCCCTGGAGAGGAGGGAGCCGGAGCCAGATCCTGGCAGGTGATGAATGTGAGCCATGACTGAGAGGAGAAGTCAAACTGCATCTGCCCTGGAGCCGCACTCTCCTCGAAACCATCACAATAATACACCGCCTCCTCTCGCCACAGCCCCGGTGGGGGCAGGTGGAGCTGGATGCTCCCGTCCAAATGTGTGGACGGCATCGGAAGTACCGAAGAGCTTTGTCCTCCCTTCGACGTGCTGTGTGCACAGGGACATCCTGTGACCCCTTTAACCTCGGTCCTCGCCCTCACACTGATTCCATTGTCCAACAAGATATGTTCTCAATCGCTACTTACGGGATACGATCTGTGTTCTGTGTTTTTTGTTGAGTTTCCAACATACGTTTGACAACTGGCATCGTACTATCTCTTCACTTATGTCTCAAACGTCACATGTTCAGTAACGGCGCTCTGATACAACAACGACATCTCCTCTACCTGGTTTAGACTTTGTGCGTAAACGAGCAAAACAAACATGCAAATGATGCAACTACAGCTTTTGCATGTTAGCTTTGTCGTTATTAACACATTAGAGTTCGGACATTCTGATTGCAATGTGATGACTAAGATGGTACGAAGTAGAAAATCTGTTCAGATTCTAAATGTGTAACTTGTCCATCCACATCCTTTTCAAAGTAAAAGCATGTTTGCTAAAAATGTTAGTTTTAATTTGAGCTTTTTTTTTCCCATTAAAAGGATCAGAAGTCGTACACCTTTGTTCTCACCGTTTCCTGGAGTATATAGAATACAGTTTCTCTGATCTCAGGTGTGGTAGCGAGTCACAGGAGGAGCATAACATGTAGCATGGTGATGTTTGTACATGACAACATCAGATTGAAGATCCATGATTGTTTGCAAAGGCAGACTGAACATCTCTATTTGTGTATGTCTCGGTTTACTGAGAGAGTCATCATATGAAGAGAACATGCTTCTGCACCGTTAAACTTCTGCAGGGGAGCACGTCGAGCTGTATTGACGAACAAGCTCCAACGGTATGATGATCTATAATTGATGCTTCTCAGCAAGAGGAGGTTTCAGGTGAAATGAATCCATGTGTCCTCAGAAAGTCTGATTTCTGGCTCAGACATGCTGGCGTTGAAAAGAAGCCTTGAGATCCACAAGGAGCACATGGGGTCAGCTGCTCGGTTGCCTGCTCCCTCAGAAGCCCCAGCTATAGCTTCAGCTTGCATGCGCCATGTTTTCGTTCTGCAGCAGCTGCGCGTGGGAGTGGACGCGGTCCTATTTGCATTGTTTGGCTGTTTCTCTAAAATCTCAGGGCTTGACTGCGTTTGTCTCCTTAGCAACAATGCAAAGTGCACAACACAATCTCTGAATTTCTTCCAATGTAAGACAGATGGGGGTGAGAGCGGAGTGGCTGGTGGTGTCCAAAGTGCATGGAACAAGAAATCAATATTCCACTTGGCAGAGAACTTTACACACAATGTTTTTTGCCTGTTGGCTCATTGGTCACGGGGTCAACTCTTTTAGCATCCATCACGGGCGCCTGTGTCCAGCCCCGAGCCAAGCCGTGCCCGGGATGAGTTCTAGCCCGGGGAGAAGTACAGGAGGGAGGGGGGGTGGGGTGAGGGTGAGGTAAATGAGCTCACCAGAGAGCTGGGTCACCCCCGCTAAATAATCACTCTTCCTTTGCTCCAGTCAGGCGGGTGGAGGAGCTGTTTGAACGCCACCCGCAAAGCCTTGATTTCCATTGCTGTTAAACAGGCGCACTTAATTCCTCCGCCCTCTCTCATGCCTGAGCTCTGATTGGCTGCTCCTGAACATGAACCTTTGGTTGTGTGCTGATCAATCGAACGCTCTCCATACTGATTGGTCGTCGGTTTGCCTCATCCTTACATGGACGTAACTGTTGTCCTTACACGACAAACTCTTGGACATACTGTACATTAGACAACAAATTGTGTAATGGAATGTAATAAAAAAAGACTAAATTAATAATAAATATACTTTAAAACATTTATAAATATTAACAATGAAACAAAATAGAAAACAAAAATGAATAAAATAAATAATTAAAAGTAAATACATTTTGGAAGAAAAAAAGAGATAAATTGTGTTATATTGCATTAATAAAAAAAAGGATAAAGATGTGGGAAGTGGAAGTTCATTAACGCACAAAAAAAAGCCTATAACTTTCATTATGTTTGGGTAAATGTATCAGTCCCACAAACAGAGCAATGGAGGAATAAGGGCTGGTATCTGTTCGGTTTGCAGATGTAGTCAATTAGGGTGCGTGTCCCGCCGTGTTTTCCCCTTCTCCGACGCGCAGGGCTTTATTTTTAACTACAAAATGCTATGCCGTTGTTCTGCAATGTCAGAAGTGAGCGGGGCTGAGAGTTAATCATTAGAGATTGTGTGAGATTGCTCTGAGGCTAATTTCTTTCTTCGCGGTCGGTGATTAATGCCTGGTCTGTGAGGTCACTTGAGATAAGGCCCCAACCACTCCGTTGGCTCCGAGTGAAGATAATGCAGAGCAGACTTTATCAAGGGCACGAAGGCAAGGGGAGCGCAGAATACTGGGGGGACTCTCCCTGCATATGGCCATAACGAGATATTATCGCCCATCAAGCAGCACAATCAATTACCTGATCCCTGCAGGACTCCTTATGGCTGGATAGGGGGGGGGGGGTGGGTGTGTGTGGGGGGGGAGGGATCAATTACCTGATCCCTGCAGGACTCCTTATGGCTGGATAGGGGGGGGGAAGTGTGTGTGTGTGGGGGGAGGGGGGTTATGTCAAAGAAAATCTTAATCTGTTTTGAAAAAAATTGGAGCAAACAGAAACAATATATTTACTGCACATGACAGCTTAGAACAAAGTTTGTATTGGAATGTCAGCGCAGGAGAAGGAGGATAAGAAAGTGTGAGATAGTGTGTGAGATGTAAAGGCATCTACAGTTCACTCACTTGCCTTTGATCGCTTTGTTAATCAGCAACAGTTCATTTAACATTTAAAAATGATTGCTGCCTGAACACAGCTGCACAAGTTCACAATTTATGCAGATATGGGTCAACATAAAAATATTATGAAAAGAAAAGAAAAAGTGCTTCTATCTCCAGATTAATTTCAAATTCAATCCAGCATCTATATATTTGGTTTATTTGTGTTTCCTTCTTCTCGTGCTGATTCATTTTTACCGTTTGATCAGTAATGTATCATATCAAACTTAAATGTTGAATTGCATTAACACCATGTTTTTATAGTATACATGTATTGATTTTAACACCCTAATGTACAGTATGTAAGAGCATAAGGAGCCTCCACGGATCTGCAGTATTGCAGACATATTTAGAACTGAACTTATTTTACAATCAAAAGACCATGCAGTCACTTCAAAGTATTATAATCAGCTGCACAAATCAAAATCTCAAGTTGCATTTAATCAAAGATGTGGTTTAAGCATAAATCTTGGAAAGAAGTTTCAATGGATCACTTATTTTAAGCTCAACTCCACCATTGTCTTCTGAGTGTAGTTTGTGTTTCTCTCACAGTTAGAACCGCTGAGGTTTAGCAGAGAAGGAGACTGAAGAGAAGAAAGGCCTCCAGCATCAGACTCTCAGTTCCACAGAGGAGCAGCAATCCAGCCACGGCGGCTCGGCTGCTCTGAAATCACAACGTGAAACACTAGCAGAGCTTCAGGAAAGACAACGAGGTCCCTCATTTGTAGGATTGATCTGGTCTAGACAAAAACAATGCAGACACACACACACACACACACACACACACACACACACACACTCTCTCTCTCTCTCTCTCACACATACACTAGGAAGAATTCTTGGACAACAATCGTGGCTGTGGGCTGAAGTTGGGAGGAGGCTCCGCTGTCTGGCTTTTTGTATTGCATTAGTTTTGCCATTTGGAACTGGGATTCACACACACACACACACACACACACACACACACACACACACACGACTTTCTCTCTCTACGCAGTCTGACAGCCAGTTGCTGACATCTGATCGTTCAATGAGGTAAATTAATTTAGCTGAGTTTCTTCACACACGCATTGAGGTTGTGCAGAGCATCTCAGAGAAAAGAGCGATGGGCTCCTGCGCTGGATTCTTTCAGGGTGACTCATTACATGCATGTGTGCGCCCCAACACTCCCCCCACCCCAGACTGCAGTATGAGATGTTCAGACAGCCGTGATGGGAATGTGGCTCTTTTCAGAGAACCGGTTCTTTTGGCTCGTCTCACTAAAAAGTACCAGCTCTTTCGGCTCCCAATGGGCTCCTCAGATTTTTTTGTTGCTTAAACTTATTACCAAATTATGTTTATTGCGTAAAATGAATTACTCATGTAAAATCATACATTACATCAAATATTTATTATTTAAATTGATTTATTTAAATCCTAATTGAACTGCTACAAAAATATATTATAATATAAAATCCAAAAACAAAGACCCATCTAAATAGACGACAATGTCAAATCTCTGCATATAAATTTCAAACTATTTACGGTGAAACAACACAACATCAACAAGACATATAAATTAAAAAGTACAAAAACAAAAAGAAGAAGCTGCATCAATATATAATATATATATATATATATATATATATAAGTATTAATTCACTTCTAACAGCCCTCGACATTGTAGTAAAACATGTCGGCTGTGTGTTGCAGGTAACTGAGAGTGTCGACCCACACAATGTGACTCACTCCCTCCTCTGATGGTGAAGGTCAAAACACTGCAGCGACTTGTTATTGTCAAATAATGAGGATTTACATATAAATCTGTTTATATAATTCATATGTTTTCAATGAATTGGGAATTCATTGGCCATGAAGTTTTACGACATCGATTAAGGTACGGATACAATGACATCTAGTGGTGAAGTTGCAGGTTATAGATGAATACACCTTACCCCTTTTATTTACATAAATGAAAGCCTTCAGTTTTCTAAAAACCGTGTTAACAACAACGGTGAAAATAATAAGAATGATAAGAATAAGTAGCTTTGACAGCTTATATTCCTCCATTTTCTGTGGTGACCAGACGTTCGTGCGCACAAGGGAAACAATCAAGCAAATGAGGAGGAAACAGAGTTCCTTCCTGTTGAAACCAAAACAAGGAGACCTGAGGGTGACATCTTTTCACAGTATGAGCATGATTCCAAACATATTTCTCTGAGCGATAGAGACGCCGGAACACATGATGCAAATGAGTTTTGATTGTAGCTGTTTAACTGCCGCAGGGACGTCTCTCACAAGTGCATGTGATTGGAATCAACCTGGTGTTTGAGATTTGTTGGAAACCTACGGGAATTAAAGTTGCACCATATGAAGCAATTTTAATTACTTTACCTAAACACGGGGGCAGCGGGACTCCCGCGTCCTCTCTGAAAGGCGAAGCAGGGAGGAGATTACTTCAAGCAGCCAGCCACATCAAATCAGCGACAGCTATGAGCGAGCTTGTGGTCGCACATCACATCAGCGTCTCCGGGCTCAGCGAGCGTCCGGGCGTTTTTACTGACGCGTCCACGGCCAGAGCGCGCAGTCGTTCCCTTCGAGTGTCTTCTAATTAGACCCAGCGTGCCCTTCCTGCTTTCACGCAGAGGACTGTTTCACTCCACACCCAATTATTTTAATCCAGTGATTGCTCCGAGTGCACCCGGCGTGAGCATCGATACAGGGACAGACACTGCTGGGAAAATGAGCGCATCTGGGAATGTGGACACGTCAGCCGCCACCCGAGCCTCATCACCGGGGCCCTCTGCTCCTGGGGCTCCTGGGGCTCCTGGGCTCTAGCCTGCTGGGGGCCCCGGTGGGGTTACTCCACCTAAAATAAGACGTCAAGGGATGTTCTACACTTTGGTCAGCATTCTTACCAGACTCCTGGGGGAAATGGAAGTAGGTACCATCTATTTACAGAGACAGGCCACTTAAATGTGACCAACCTGGTATAAAAATAAACTCCATTCTAACAGCTCAAATAAAAGATGTGTCGTATTTTTGAGAGGATAATAACATTAAGAAAATACATTTTCCTTTTGTTGAACAGCTTATTTTCTTTATATCTAAAAGGGATGGATGAGAGTTAAAGGAGCAGTGTGTACGATTTGGCGACATCTACTGCTGGAGTCGTATTTTGGATCCGTAACCTCATCCTTACCCTTCCGAGCAGGCAGGAGAACCTTTGGTGGCCATCAGTTGTCATTAAAACTCAAGAGATATTTAGTATGTCCACTCTAGGCTACTGTAAAAACATGGCAGTGAATGGGAGCCTCCATAACATCACTCTGTGACTAAAGCCGTCAGCCGCAAATACACGGAGAATTATGCAACCGTGACCTGCACATTGACAGCAGTCATGAATGTTCTCTGCAGTAGTCTGTCTCTCAGCGGCGCAGGAATCCTAAAGTTTCTGCATCACCCGTGAATCAAAGTGCGATTCCACTCTGTCATGGGAGACTGAAGGAAGCTCATCATCTGAGTCCTGCTTTGTCTCAGCTCACATCAGGTGCAGGGCAAAACATTATCACTCTCTGCTGATTAGATCAGAGTTGCTCGGCTCCATCTGATAACACGCGACTATGATTATCAGACATCTCGACTGAAAAATGAGGGTGACCGTGAACATCAGGTGGTCAGGGCTATTACCCACCAACAGGCAGAATAGGTAGTTCTTCAGTGCGCGTCAGGGAGCAGTACAGTAGGCTGCACTACATTGAAACTGAAATTCTAATAACATAAATATCCTCCACGCCATCTGCAGGTGGGTTTGCTGCAGGTTCTTCACCCGCTCAGCTCAGTGCCGGACCCTCCTCCTCCTCAGGACCAGCTGCGTCTCAGGAGCTTGGCTCATCAACAAAAAGCTGCCGGTGAAACCCACCCTCATTATTCCCAGTGGTCATTCACACATCACACCGAGGACACTAATTGATCATCAGTCTTTTTACTCTCGTTGTTTCTTTCAAACGAATGTCAGAAGGTGGAGGATGTAATTCTAACACCTTGTTAGTGACAACGCCCACACACACAGAAGGACGGGTTTGGACACAGCGCACACGTCCAACGAAGAGACACACACACACAGAGCTTCCGTCAAAAACTGTCAATAGAATAACGGCTGTCAATCAATCTTACCCAGTTGGTCGGGTGTCTCTCATTCTCTGAGCAGCCTTAGTTCATCTCTGGAGTTTTGCGCACACACAAAGACGTGCAGTGGTGTGGAAGCAGGTACAAGCCTTTCAGGACAAACTCTCTCAGACTTTGCATTAATGCAACACCTGCATTAGTACATTTCATTGTGGGATGCCGTCAGACTGAGGCGATGACAGCAGGTATCTGAGTGTGGTCATTCAGAACAGAGAGAAAACCCTTTGAATTCCAACGTTCTTTGTTCAATTACTTACATACTGAAACACTTACATTGAAAATAGAATAATTAAAATTAAAGTTATGTGTCATATCCTATGATTTAACCAGGTGATATTCACAATAAGAAGAAGAAGAAGAAGAACAATAATAATGATAATAATAATAATACGCTCCAAAAATAATTGATTTATGATGATTTCACCACTCAGTCATTAATGCCCTGCTTCCTCAAGATATCAGCTGCGTTACGGATCCATATCACAAACACGGGGAGGCATTTTAAATTAATGTGGAATCAAACTCCATGTAACAGATTGTGCGCATGGCGAAGTGTGAGTGTCAGTCACACACGATAAATACAAGATGCCACCAAACCCTCAGATTTTGCTATTTTCACAAAGGACAGATGCTAATGACTGAAGGCTGCTGCCACATGATGCTTGATGCCTGATGATTTGGAAAAGCTGTGTGCAGTTTTTATTTTGTTTATTTTCTTGTCAAATGTGGGTTGAAGAGCCCGACCAGGCATCTAAATCCATCTAGAGCAGGTTTGTTAAACATAAGGCCCGTGGGCCAAAGCCAGCCCTCCAGAAGGTCCACTCCGGCCCACAAGATAAGTATTCATGCAGCATTTCAATGAAAGTAACTGCTATTTCAAATCTGTCCACTGGGGGCTGCACACAACAGTTAATGCTATGCTATGATTTTACTGGTCTGGCCCTCTTCCAATCAAATTGGGCTTCTGAACTCAAATGACTACAAGAATCTGGTAAGAGTGCAATACATTTCATAAGTGAAATGAATGTGTACATGAATTGAGTCAATGAAAACCATATGTTTATCCAATTTGGAAGTACTCATATGGCTGAACACCTACATTCTCATATGCTCTTACATTATAAACCCAAAACGCATCATAACATCCAGTACTTTTTTGGGGATGAGCGCTGTCTCAGAATTGAGGAGTTACGTAGTCAAGCAGACGACAGCTTCTGCTGAGGTCAGTGTGTAGGATTGTCTCTAAACCCCACATAACCTCTCTGAGGCAATTTCAATTTGCAAATGAAGGCAGTTGTGGAGTGAGAAGGCAATTCATACAGCTTCTGTATCTGGTTCCAGTCGTTTGTTTTACAAATTAAAACAATCTAATCCCTGAAGCTATTTGCCACTTCTAGTAGATTGAATTTGTTTAGAATTATATTAATATGAAAGCTTTTAGAGCTCTCAGCAAATTCGTTGCAGTCTCCTTGAGTGGAAGCGTAACAATGTTGTCAACTTGGCAACGTCTCTGTTGCTGTTCCACTCCCTGTTGTTCCGCACAACGCTGCAGCCAGATTCACTCGATGCAGAAAACTGGGAGGTTCCAAACTTTCCTCTGTCATTTGAGCCAGGACCTCGCTCCTGCTGCTGAATGATGGACACTTAAGGTGGTCTGACCTCCATGCACCACGATGGTGGGGGGTTTAATGGTAGCTCCCGTAAAATATCAACACAGAAATAGAACACACACACACACACACACACACACACACACACACACACACACACACACACACACACACACACACACACACACACACACACACACACACACATTGTGTTTCTAAAAAAGTCCTCAACTCCTCATGAACATTACCTTCCTGGCTTGAAGGAACCTGAAGGCTTTTGCTTTGATAACATCAAATCGAATACAACTTTATTTATACAGCCTGCATTTACAAATCAGCGTTTGTCTCACAGGGCTTCACAGGGTGGGAAACATCCTCTGTCCTTAGACCCTCAACAAGGGTGAGGAAAAACAACGTTTTAACAGGGGAAAAAAAAGAAAAGGTAGAAACTTCATGGAGAGTCACAGGGGAGGGACATCGGTTCCACGTGAACCGTTTATGAACATGCGACAGAAAAGCAGACTGCAGAGACACTAGGCTGTAAACTGAAGACAAATCTGTGGGAACTGAGATTAAGAGTGACTGACACCCGAAGCGTGTGATCGGATTTTCTTTCAAACCAAATCCATTAGCTCACTTCACTACATAATCAGCTTATACGGAGAAATGAAACCAAGGTTCGTAATCATGATGATGTGACATTCAAACATTCAATTAGACACTGTCCTCTGCAGAATTCATGTCAGCAGGAGTTGTTCTCTGTCATCAAAGTCATTATGTCCATTATTCTCTTATAACTGGGGTCTTGATCTGTACAGGGTCGTCTAATTCTAACATGTGCTTTGACTGGTCAAGCTGGACAATCGTGCGTAATCACCTGAATGTATACACTGCTGTTTTCAGTACCTGAATTAAGTATGCCATTTACAGTTTCACATTGGGAGAGTATCTTTGCCAAGACCTCTTAATACATCTACATACAATAAACACGATACCAAGTTTGAATGATGTCAACAGGCTGCCATGTTTTCTATGAGAAGCCTGGAAGGTAAAGATGGGGTAAAGGATGTTCCACTCCAACATTAAACGTTATCATATCCTACAAATCACATATAACAGACAAACAGAACTTTCACATATTTAAAGGTGCAGTGTTTGAGATTTTTGCCATTTCTGTCACAGAAAATATTACAAAACAATTAAATTCTACAATTCTTATGAATTTATAATCACCTAAATGTATGTTTCCTTTACTATAACTTAATGTTACTATTATTGAATGTATATTTACACAGGAAGTGGGTCCTCTCTACGTGGGCTGCCATGTTTTTGCAGGGGCTCAGAGTGGACATACTAAACATCTTCTGAGTTTGAATGAGAACTGAGGACTCCCATAGGTTCTCCTGCTTGGAAGGGTAAGGGTGAGGTGATGGATACAACATGCAACTTCACCAGTAGATGTCACCAAATCGTACACACTGAACCTTTCATTATATCATATATATATATATATATATATATATATATATATTCTTGCAGATCATGAGGTTTTAGTCTGGATGTGTGCATCGGGAGATAGAGAGGAAGCTTTATTGTTAATGCAGTTATTCTAATCCTTACAATGGGAAAGGAGCGGCGGGATCTTAAAAAGTTAAATCCATGCAGATCATTGCTCCAACGTGTGGAAAGTTAAGAAAAGTCTGAGGTAATTTTATTTGCGCAATGAGCATACTTTATGGCATATGGTACTTTGAGACCGACTCTCAGCATAGTCCTGTGCAAGTCAGTCGTAACTACTAACATATACAAACATCTTCTTCGAGACAGTGAAATTTCCTCTGAAAAAAAGGACGGTGTAAAATCACGATAGGCACCTTGGGTGTAATAAACGCCCTGACCTGAGGATTTAAGATGGCCAGGTCTGGGCAGACCATCCCTCCCCTCACAGCCCCTCAGACTTGGCTCTTTCCCCTCAGGTCATAAACTCTGCATTAGCCTGCAACCATAAGTTCGAACCTCAACAGGGACATAAAATCTGAAATTCTATTGTTTCTACTCCTAAGAAACACTCCCTGTGTCAGTGCGTCAGACACAGAGATGGTATTGCACTTTTGAGCATGACGCATTGTTTGGTCCCATTTTCTTTTCACCCAGCTTGGTTTGGATCCAAACAGGGGCTGCTCTCCTGCAGGGAAATGCTGTTTGTTTCTGTGGCCAAAGGCAGACAACGTGGCGACATGTGAAGATTCAGTTGTCGGGCACCAGATGGGGTCTGGATGTACAGTGTACTGAGTGGAGGGAGAATGGGGGGGGGGGTTCGAGAGTGTTCGGCACAAAGATGAGTCTGCTTGCGAAAGTGAAAGTTGAAAGGCTCGTTTCCTCTCTATCGCGCTTGCACAGCAGGTTTCTGGATGTAAAGCTCGACGCTCTGCCTCGCCCCTGTCAACATCTGCCTCCAGGTCTGCAGAGAGAAATCACCTCCGAGCGCCAAAGACATTAGGCTGCTTTCACTTTACATGGAAGTGATTTTTTTCCATTGAACCAGTTGTGTCAAAGACAGGAGAGTGATGGTCTTCACGGGGGCATGGGTTAGTCTGTGTTAAAATGAATTACGTTGTGAATCCCATATATCAGCGAGTGCACCTGGCAAGCACATGTAGCTCGGAGATCTCCTGTTTAATGTGAATGCTGCATTCCGCACTCAGTTTATTTTATCAGCCTTGCTCCACATAAACGCTGCTGCCGGAGAGCGCCCTGCATCCTGGGTTCACCAGTTTGTTTGTCATTGCGTGAACTTTAAAAGACAAACTGATAACAGGACATTTGAGCCAATGTTTGAAATAGTATTATAATAATAATATTCACTGATCCTCGGGGAGCTCCTAAGAATAGTGTGCAGTGGAACCTCCAAACTCGAATGCCCCAAATGTCAAAGAACTTGGAATCCAAATAATGTCCTTGCATTAATTCAAGGGCTTGATGAACAACATGAAAATCCCTGAATAATCACACACGCAGAAAAACAGAGGCATTTAAAAATGAAAGCACATTTTGTCAATTTCGATCTAATTTAATGGAGCTTAATGTAGGAAACAGTGCAGCTCGTGTCCCACCCCCCTGGGCCACATTGAACAACGGCCTGGGCCGGATCTGGCCTCCGCACCGTGAAATACCCAGGTCTGGATCGTAGTGTCGTTACTTAAATAAATGTCATGAGAAATCCTGGGTATTTCCAAAAGTTCACAATTGCTCTGAATGCAGAGGTGCACTTGTAGCTGGAGTAGAGATCACAATGATTCCCTCTTCATAGAGTCTATGAACATCTCCCTTTAGCACAGACCTCTCTCTGCTGCGTCCTTTCTTCAGGTCACATTAGGCAGAGTTTGGTTCACTCTGAATGTCTGGACCACTTAAAAGTCCATTATGATCTCAGGCTTTCGTTACCTTTCCTGAGCCAGTTCTGGAACAGGAGTTCAAAAGGAGACAGGACTTTATATAAAAGCATTTGGAATATTCTCTCCCAAATCTGTAGAGGTGCGTTCTTCAAACAGATCTCTTATTAACCATGAACATATTGTAGGTGATATAGATCTCTTGTAGTCTCCATTTCATTTGGCATTCATTTTCAGTGGGCTGTCGTTTCATAACAGGTGCCTTATTCTTTCAGGAGCCACATTTAAAAGTTATTCACCCTCATTGTCATCCAGATATTCTTCCGTTTATGATTAAATTTTCCACTGACTGATTTTGCCTTTTTCCATTAGTGCTTTCAAAGCATGTCAATTTTAACTGATTTAATCCATTTAAACAGATTAACTTAAGCATTTAAAAGGTGTAGTGTATAAGATTTCCAGTCAATTTTTGTCACTATCTTTTTGTAAGACTACAAGACAATTATATACTGATATTTCTACAAATGTTGAATTCACCTTGATGCGTGAATTACACTAAAATAAGCCCTTAAAAGTCTATTTACGTCAGGAGCGGGTCTCCCTATGGGGGGCGCCGTGTTTTTACCCAGAGTAAACATACTTAACATCTTTCCGAGGGCCACCATAGCTTCTCCTGCACGTTCCAAAGGGAGCTGATGGATGCAACATGCAAGTTCACCGATTGGACTAGCTATATTTGTATGAGTGGATGACGGCTGGAGACAGATTCCTTTGCACCACCGTTACATCCACCGCAGTTTACAGATAAACGTTATATTTATTTCAACTGCATCACTACACACCTTCAACATAGATGTTTTATAACTGTGATGATGAGTTTGACCTTGTTTACATTATTGATGTTTGATTTTATTATTCTAAATAGTCGTGTACTAAATCATACTTTGTTAGGGCCATCCAGATGTGTCAGTTGTGTGTGTCCTCCTGTGGTGAATTTGCATTTTGTATCCATCACCTCATCCTTACCTGAGCATGCAGGAGAACGTATGGTGGCAGGAGAACACAGGAGAACACAGGAGAACACAGGAGAACACAGGAGAACGTATGGTGGCAGGAGAACACAGGAGAACGTATGGTGGCAGGAGAACACAGAACGTATGGTGGCAGGAGAACACAGGAGAACGTATGGGAGTCGAGGGAACAAAAATACCTTCAGGTGATTATGAAAATGTTAGATTTAAATGTGTTGGAATCTTTTTTTCTACCAGTAAAAGTGACACAAATGACCAAAATCTTACACACTTCACCTTCAACTCAGGATTCTAATCTTGTAAAACTACACTCTCTCAACACTTCAATACAAGCAGCCACTTACAACTAAATGTCCCGATTGATGATTTCACTGTGATGACACATTCTAACGGAAAGGTGAAATTATGAGTATTACGAGTATTATGAAGAGAGGGAAACTGTGAAGACCAAGTTAAAATGTACCACGGAGTGTTTGAAGTGACTAAAGGGCATCTACTCGCGAGAGTGTTATCTCAAGTTCACTGCTCCGTCAGCCATCGAACGGAGTCGTGATGTGTTGTCACTGCACAAATTGTGTGCTGTAGACCCTGGCAACTGGTACAGGACATGTTTAGGACTCAAACCATAAGTGATTATAGGGCTCCACTTAGTGATGAAGGGCATGTAGATAAAACTTGAAGCAGTTAGACTTCAGTTACTTTCTTTTGCTGTGAATTTACGAGTCGTGTTTATCTTTTTCTCTTACTTTATCTAAAATAAGACTTTCCCAAAAGACACATTTCCACAAGGCGACAGAGCGACGGCTGAAAATTGTATTTTTTGGTCACTTATTCAAAGGTGACTGAAAAGGTGGATTATATTATCAATATTTTATGGGAATCTTAGCGGCTTATCAAAATGTGACAATTATTCGAAGGACTTGTTTTATGATTCCCCGTTCTGCTCAAACTCGTTAAACGTAAGTACGTGAACTACCTACATCAGCTGGGACCATGAGACGTGGCCACGTGGCCATTGTATAAACATGGCTGCCCCCATTGGGAGGAACCATTCTGATGTAAATACGCTGAGGTGATGATACATGTGTAAAACTGTCTGTATGTAATTGTTTTGTAATTCTGTTTCTTTATAGTCACATCAATTTCCTGATCTCTTACACACTGCAACTTTAATAATCTTACAATTTTATAATTCCATTAGTTTAACTTTAATACCATGCCTGAAAAAATTTTATTTTTTAATTTTAGTGATCGATGTGGGGGAATAGTCTACGTATCCTGGTTCCTAGAATGCCCTTTGACCCAGAGAGAGAGAGCTGTTCTCCCGGGCTAATTCCAGCTGGGAGCAGGTGATGGCTGTTCACTTTCATGCCATCACAGTTCTGTCTGAGATCTCTTTGCTCTCAATAAACTCCTCTGTGAATAAGACATCCAAGTCTCTCCTGTCTCACCTTGAACGCTCAGCACATCCACGTGAATTTCAATCTCAGGCCGTGTTATTGCTCCTTTGACAGCAATAATACTGCAAACAGTAATGATATATATATTACTGACCGTTAATAGGTTTCGAAATAGTTGCTTTACTAATGCAACTTCATATTGAGCACATATACAATAAAACATGTTTACTACTTATGATTAACTTCAGTGGCAAACTTGGTAGTTAATGCACATTGTATTGACTAAGACTAGAGATATGTGTTGAATGTAATGACTGTATGCGTAATGTTTATCACTTAAACCAGTGGTGTCAAACTCATTGTAGTTCAGGGGCCTCACGTGGCCCAAGTTGATCTCAAATGGGCTGGACCAGTCGAATCAGAGCGAAACAATGACTCCAAAATGTTCTCTTTGTTTTAGTGCAAAAAATGCAAGTAGTCCAGTCGTCAACTTAATGAAAATATTCCACATCAAATTCAAACTGATTGATAAATAAAAATGTATCTTCCCAATACAGCCACCGTACACTAAGCTGCAAAATCATTCTACAGGCCGGATCAGACCCTCCGGCAAAGCGGTTTTGGCCCCGGCGCATGTTTGACAGCCCTGATGCAGACTTTCTCACTAAACCATCAGTTGCGTCGTGTGTTATGCCCAGCACAATTAACAGACCTGTGCTCCATCTAATCAGAGGCCTAATAATGCAGTTAGTTCATTGAAGTAAGAGAAATATAATTATTAAGCATTAACAATGCCATAGGTGTCATTCATGGCCCAAATGGTGAAATTAAAGGGCATTTCATTGACTTTCTAAATGTGGATGTAAATGAAAACATAACAAAATTGCTGCAAACTGTGGCAAGTAGTTGTAACATGGCAGAAAATGCATATAATGCATCAGACACTGAGATTCATTCTTACAGTTTAAGTACTCTGCACTGCACAAGAAGGAAGAGATTAAAGTCATGTATCACAGGCTGTGGCTCATGATTGGCTGTGGACCACAAACAGCTGTTTTGGGCAGTGATTACTTCCTCTGCACAAAGCAGCACATTGCCTCTGCATGGAGATACAAAGTCCCACCCAGGCACCGCCATTTTATAGATACCCACATCAGCTCATGTAACATCACTACATTGAAATGTGTGTGTGTACTGAATGCATGTTCAGAAAAGGCTCCGGCAACGCGTTCAATAAGGCCTCTCCCATACCAAGCGACGATTTATTGCTTCGCGTGTTGCCCTAAACGGATGGAGCTCTCAGCGCTTCATGGATATGAGGCGAAATGAGAAGAGAAAAGCTGAGAGACCCGCAGAGATGCTGAATAAATTAGTCTCTGCTTCTAAATGAACAGAGGAAGCAAAGAGGAGAGGAAACATGATTTAATGTCTTGTGCTCTCACCTCTGTGGGGCGGAGGAGCTGGTTAGTCCCATTACACTCGCTATCTCGCAAAGTCCCTTTGGACCATGTGGGATGAGCTGCTCGGAGCGCCACCGCTGCTCTAAGTGATCATCAAGATGTCGCATCAGGGATGCTCATGTATCAGATCAGGATGCTAACAATACAATGAGTCATCATCATTTGTACTACAAGCTCCAGTGATCCTCTTGCTTCCTACTCCAGCAGGTAGGGAGCGGGAGATGCACATCCAGCCATTGCAGAACTATTTGTTTACATGACAGTGTAAATTAAAGCTGAGTGTTATTCCATCGCGTAATTATATCAGGCAATCTGAATCTCTGCAGCAGCAGTAGGATTTGCAGTCTATTGTTTTCTGCTGTCAAAATACAAAACCATACTGTTTCTACATATGGTGCCATCGTACACATTAAGTACACTTTACTGTGAATGCCTTATGTTATGTCTGGTTATCCACGGTATATGGGATACATGGTCACTACAGCGTAGCATTTTTAATGTACATCATACGGACGGAGAGCGCATTCGAATAAAGAGGAAGAAGCTGAGGCCTGGGGCAGCGCGGAGTGGATGATGTGAATCCTTGCATCAGCACAACTTTCTCCGTGATTCTGTTGTTTCACTGGGCGCATCATGACTCAGCAAAATAAAACCGATATGAACAGACATCAAAGTAAATGTGGCGGGACGTGTGGACGATCACAGGGAGTTTCCCTGACATTATATATATACAGTTGATCAGTATATGAAGTACATGTCTAATACTGGTACTGAGTTTACTGATCAGATACTATGATTTGTTCATCTGTCGGTGGCACATCCACTCATCCATTACACACAGACTTTGATGCACAGACAGGACTCACTGGGATAAACAGTAGATGGTTGTTTAGTTCAAATAGAGGATGATGTGATGATGTGGGGATCGGAGATGCTGAGTCAACCCACGGGGGGGCAGTGTGTGTGTGTGTGTGTGTGTGTGTGTGTGTTTGTGTGTTTGAGCCCGGGGACAGAAAAAGCAACTCAAAGTATTCAATCACCACTCTGAGAGCATGTTGGTGTTATTTCGTTATCATTCTATATAAGTATACATTTCCGATGTGTTTATTTAAAAGTGAGACGCTTATTTTTGATTTCATTATTTAAAGTCTCAACATGTGGCTGCAGCATCTCCACAGAAACCTCCGCGCAACGGTCACTCTTTAAGTCTCTCATGGTCTCACATGGATGATGTGAGCCGAGTTCAATTATTTTCATTCTTTCTGTTTTTATTGTTCTCAATAATCCAGACTGTAGGAGGTGACAATGTGTATCGATTCTTTTTTTTACAATATTGCTTCCAAACTTGTGTCAGAGGTTGTCAGAGCGCAGTCACACACAAACAGACGTTTGCGGTGGAAACGCAAAGTCTCACGTCACCTCGACAGCTGGCGTGAGAAAGTACGTCAAGTACGAAGATTTCCCCGTCAAAGCAGGTTTCCATGCATCATTAATTTGACGTACGCACCTTTTCATCTGGATGCAAGCTTGATACATGAGGCCTCTGGTCCGTCTGCAGCGAACTGTGTGAGAAGAGTAGAAAAACAGAAAGAAAATAAGAGGACAATAGCACACATCAGCTTAGATGGTGGTGAAACCCCTCCTGGCAGCCATGACAGAATCTGAAATCCTTCAATTGCTCATGACGTCTATGAAGTGGTTGTATAAGAGAGGATTTCTAATGGTGTGAGCCGTCTGGAAGTCGTGCGCTCTCATCTCATACGCACACAACAATGCCTTTGTACATCAAAGACTGAGAATATGTCCAGGAAGCGTAACCAATGACAGAGGCAGTTATTGGTGGCCAAGGCTGAGTAGATAAAGACAAGCACGACGCACCTCTAAAGGATGAAACCCATTATCTATTTTTTTACATAAAAACAATATTTAACTGAGACTGCTACTTATTCATCATCTATCTATTTTCTTTTTTGTTTGTTTGTTATCAAGGTAAAGATAGATCCCCAGGGCAGACTGCAGTAACTGATGATTGGAGAATAACATCATACAGGGGTTGGAATTGTGACACACACTAATGTTTTGTCGCATAGTGATGATTGGTTTTATTTTGGGAATTGTTCATGTTGTTTTGGTGTGGAAAATGGTTTAGCGTGTAGTATGCTTGGCATCGCCCCAATGGTGAGATGGTAAAGCTGGCATGTGGCTCCTGTCTTTAGTGTGGTATGGAATGCAACCAGAGTCTACTGTCTCCAAGGACTTCCTTCATACAGGTCAGTGCGGTCCTTTAAACACCCTGTGGTCAGTAATTACACCAGAACCTTTGAAAAAGTGAGTTTGATGTCGTAGATGGGGCGGACGCTACAGCTAAATGTTAGGCTAGTGATGTGACTTTGATGGTCAAATGTGAGATGAACAAAAGTAATGATAATAAATCAGAGTGAGGGAAGAGCGAGAGAAAGGAACCCAACCAGAGTCTACTGTCTCACAGTTATTTAATTGAGACAGTAACCTGTACACAGGCCTCATTACTGATATACTTTGTATACACGGCTCAGTACAAAGCGACAGCACAGTGGTCATGCACAATAGATGCAAAGTTGTGCTGAGTCAGCAGTTGTTGCTATTCTTTCTATTGGGGGACTTAAGCTCGGGCAAGCTGTGTGGGCAGGCTGACCTCAGTGGAAGCAGAGCGCTGATAGAGATGACTTTCAGTTTTTAGCAAACTGGGAGGAAGTTATAGTGGATGAGGATTTATGTTTGGTGTAAATGAAGATATCTGTTCCCCTCCACCATTGATGTGATTTCTAAACGTGTTCCAACAACATCACTATGTTGTGATACAAGGGAGTCACACAAAGTAGTTAGTGGATGGGTAAATTGATTGATGGTATACATCTAAATGATCATAAATGATCATATCAAGATAAGTAGTGTGAGAGAAAATTCATTTTTACTTTTACAGTGAAATAATTCCGATGTGTATTGCCAATTTACCCAACTACATATTATTCATTTTTCAACTACATATTTTGTTATCATATTCATATCAACGATCTACTAGAATTATAATTGCGCTACAGTGCAGATCAAAGCAGACACAGTTTTTAGATCAAAGCCACTCAGGGATATATGTGTGTCCTTGTGGAGGTCTGAGTGAAGGAGTGCTGTCGGTGTGCTCTTCCCCACAGTCTGCCCTCCAGATGTGAGATAGCATGTCAGTCGTCTCTCTGCTCATCTTTCACCGCAGATAAAGAGATCAGTCTGAGCCCCGGCTCGAACCAGGCTCCTGGAATCCCCTTGTGTCAGGCAGCCGTCTTTAAGCAGGGCTGATTCTTCCAACATGTACATTGTTTGACTTAATTCAATGAAGAGTCAGAAACATGGAATGGGTCAGTCTTGGGATTTGAAACTGACTTCCATAAAGCAATGATCAAACACTGAAATTCATAGTTAATTAGGGCTGCAACAATACACTCAATTCACAAGACGAGACAATATTAGACTTTGGGCTCATCAACGAGACGATATTTTAACAGCAATATCAGAGGTTGCGACATTTATAGAGTGGATATATCGCAAGACAGCTTTTCACTAATATTACGTTTAATGTAACAATATCTTGCTCCAGAGGATCTCCTCATATCTCTATCATTAACTTATCAAGGACAAAACCAGCAATACCTTAAAGGTGCAGTGTGTACGATTTCGGTCCATTTTTGTCACTTCTTATTGGGTTACAAACAATTATATACTGACATTTTTCTGAATGTATAATCACCTCAATCCATGTCTTGCTTTTACATCCCTAAAATGAGCCCTTTATGGTATAGTTACGTCAGGAATGGCTCCTCCCCCTACAGAGGATGTACTACTATCTTTTCAGCTTTAATGACCACAGAGGGCTACCATAGGTTCTCCTGCATGCTCAAAGGGGAAGGATGCGGTGATGGATACAAGATGCAAGTGCACCAATAGATGTCACCAAATCTTACACACTGCCCCAACAGAACCTCATGAAGAAGAACAACAAGGCCATAATCTGCTCTGTGACCCAAAATAGCACAAACCATCACTCGCACACTGAACCACCTGAACCTCTGGTCCTATGGCTGTAGATACAAACCTGAGGTGGATCACAGTCATAGCTGCCCTAAATAAAGGTCTGAAACCCAGTACGCACCAATGCTCCGCTTGGTGTCTTTGCTGTTTGTACAGTACATGACTTACTGTGTACGGGTCTGGATCTGACATTACCGTTAATATATAAGCAATGCAATATATAAACACAGACGTACAAGGTCAAATCAGAATGATTCAAATACGCCAACATTTTGCTACGTTCACAATATTCTGTGATTTTAAACTTGTTTACGACCTCATGATCAATCCACTTTTGAATTTGAAGGAGAAACATTTTGCAGAATAGTTACAATCACATTTGCAGCATCCCCCTCTGCACTTGGGTTTCAAAGTTACTTTGAAAATACGACAAGGAGAAATGCTGAATAAAACCAAATCAGCCACACGTACAGAACTCGCCTGTAATAAAAACCAGAAAACCATTCACTTTGATTTGAGTTATATATCAGCAAGGATGACCATTTAACAGCCCATTTCCCTTTACCAGCACACAAACTCTGGTATCTCCCTGCCCAGCGGGTGAAATGGTTCGTGTAAGGGTAGCTGCTTCTGCTTTGTCTGACCACAGCACCACAGCTTGTGCTTGTAAAGAACCAAAAAGAACACAGACTTAAGTCTGAGCCACTGAGCCAAAACTGCACCACGACCTGTTCCACATCGACACAGTTAGCCCAACGATATGGATTTTAATTCAGCCACAAATCAACCTGTCAGAAGCCACTTTTCTCTGGCGGTAAACTTTGATGAAGTAGCCTTCTGCAGATAAAGTAAAGCTGCAGTGACATGCAGTATTTCCTCAGATGAATGGTGCCCTTCAGCCTGCCACCTACATGACAAACAGGACAGTGACATCACTCCTCTTAACCGCCAGTCAGGTCAAACCTGACATCAGAATGGTGGTAACAAAAGTGACACATGAAAAAGAATAACCTGGAAAACAGAAAATTCTACCCTATGGATGTACTTATAGTTGTGGCTGTTCATCTGTTTGGGGGCAGTGAGCTGCTTAAAGCCTCCACAGTCTGATGCAGAGTGTGGGAGGTGTTGTCCATGATGATGGGCAGTTTGGCCAGAACCCTCCTCTCGTCCAGGGGGCAGCTACAGACGGAGCTGGCTCTTCTAGTCAGTCTGTTGAGTCTGTTCTTGTCCCACTTAGAAAACACACCACGCCATCTGTTTATCTGCGCACATGTTCATTTCGATGGCACTACTATAAAGGTCCACATCTCAAGACCAAATGCGTCTTAAAGGGGAAATGGGTGTGACCAATCTTAAAGGTCCATTTAAGCATAACATAGAAAAGCACCCACCATCTCCCTGAATGTTTGAGTCATGATGGGAACTTTCTCTGTCGTCTTCAGACTCCATTCTATTCCTGTCATCCAACTTTGGAACATTAAATGCGCATCACTGTCATTAACTAAATTATATGTTGTTTGCACTCATTTCAACGTTGAAATGTCATTGTTTATTTGACGTTTTGATGAATTCAGCATGTGATTTAGATTATCTGAGCACACTGTGGTGAACAGCTAAAAGCATCAATCCCAGTTGGGAGATTAAGAGAATTCAGTTTAATCATGTAGTAATGATGCACATTTCCTCAGACAGTGTTTTAGGACATCTCTTAACAGTCTCTCATCGTCTCTCACTTTATGTCAAACTAAATATTCATTTCACATCCTATCTTCTACACACTTCACTTCTCTAAACCATAACCACATAGCTGCAGATTAATGGAGTGTGGCAGGCTGATCTAGTATTATAGTCACTTTTGCAATGCTGATATGATCCTTGTCATTTGGATCAAACAATACAGGAAGGTTGTGTGACATCCAATGGATATTTTTTTACCAAATCAACTCAAGGTGTTAGTAAATAATCAATGCACATCCAAGTACTGGTTAGTTTTTGTTTTGCTTTATGTTTTTTCAAATAATACATTTGACATAATACATTTTGTCTTTTTAATCGAATTAATTAATATCAACAAATTAATTGATTATTAAAATAGTGGCTAACTGCAACTCGAAAATGGAGATATCCATCTGTCACATAAGATGAAACTATTGACCATCATCACTAAAGTAAACACTGACATAATATAGCATGAATAACAGTGGTATTCAAATTTAGGCGAAAGTTCATACTTCATACAGCCGAGAGATACAGCTACTTCTATTCTTGTACTTCTATTTTCAATAGAAGTACAAGAAATATGTAAGTGATGAAATGATTACTGCAGCGCTCATATCCCTTTATCATGGATCTGCTGGTTCTTTTGCCAGAATCTCACCCTGCACCATCCCTCACCTCCTCATTTGAATTTATTTAAATACAGCGACTGGGGCATGAAAAAGGCAGAGTGCTAATTTCATCGTCGAGGCGACAGATTAAAGATCTTCCTGTGAATACCCGTGCTTTCTGACATTGGGCTCTGGCTTATTTCCTGATTCAATAAAAAAGGGATGAGGTGACCTATCACACATAGCCCCAGCTCCATCAGCCACTGCAATTGTAATCAGCAATGTCACCTCTCCAATCATCTCTTGTGCTGACTCTTTCCCATTTTCTGATGTTTGCAAATTATTCAGCAAATATTTCCGTCTTAGTAAAACTCTGGCTCTGCTGAAGTAACACTGACTTCTGATTACAGCTGGCCTGTTTAGGGCAGGTCAGCTTTTTGTGTGTATTATTTTGCCTCTGATCAAGTGCTTTTGTTTATATTAGCACTAAATGGACAGGCAACATGGCACAGATGGTGGCAGACCATCATCGGAATGGTAACCCAATGTTAAATGCAATGAGTGCACAGGGACAAAGAGAGAAAAGCAGTTTATTGTCACTTCATGTGCTTTGCATATAAAATAAGAGGAGAGCATGACAGTCTCACGTGTCTGTATGTGCTTGCACTGCCACACATGGACTGACAGCAGAGCTACAAGCATTTAGAGGTGAAGGGGTCAGTTGTGCAGTGATTGGGTGGTGTCTGTTTTGTTCTTGAAGATAATGAGAGGGATCTGAGCGTTCCTCTTTGGCTGAGTGAGCAACAACTTTCAGCTTTATTAAATCTGCCCATCTGCCCCTGAGAATACCTCAATTAGATTGTGTATACTAATATAACATATGACGTGGCTGGCCCCTGAGAAGGAGCTTCATTGTAGGTCACTGCGATACAAGCTGCTTTTTTTTTTGCTACAGGGTGTAGCAGTGAAGCTCTGGTGAAAACATTCTGTCCGTACTTTGACCTTGGAGAAAATTAATTTTCTTTTCATATGGAGTAACGCTGGGGACAGAAGTCACTACTTTAATCACAGTCCAATTTGTATCAGTACAAGTTGAACAAACATTCTTCAGTAAAATCACTTTGTTCCAAAAGGTACAATAAGTGTTTCTTGTTATGCTAAAAACATAAGACCCTCAAAGTCGGAGTGTGTGAGAATTTGGTGATATCTTGAGGTGAAGTTCCATTTTTCCAAAGTTATTTTTTTGGTTCCGTTTAAACTTGGACATCAGAGGCATCAAGAAAAGTAACCATCAGCTCCATCATGAATTTTGAGAACACAACATGAATTGCATCTGTTGTATGAAGTACTTATAAATATATTTTAATCAATTCATCTAATTCTGAAAATGGTAATGGCTAACATTTACAACGTTGCATATTTGCTTTGATTTCCCTGATCTATTAATTATGATCAGCATTACTTACATCTGCCTAAAAATATAACCTCACCTGGCGGGACCCATTTTCATTGGAGCCATTGACTGGGAAAAAAAACAAGTGCTTTTATTTTGAAAAAGATTAGACCAGTTGAGAACGCCTGATCTATATTGTTTGTATATTTGTCCCTGTTAGACCATAGAAAGTCTGGAGTTCATATGATCCAGGATTACTGTCACCTTAACAAAGCTGATCCCCAACAGAAAGTTATACTGACAAATGAGTGGCATCTAGAAACTATGATTTATTCATGTTTTTCTAAATGCAGAAATCCAACCATCTTACATCTGATACTTCAACTCAAGGTGCCTATCAATAATAATTAAGGTGTCAGTGAGCTTTTCCCTTGGATGAAAATTGGCACGTTTCACTACTTCAAACTAAATGGACCCCATTAGCTAGGGTGAAAACCTGGCATCCATCACACTTATATTTCTGTTAAGTGGTCTGGCAAATACCTCTGATACTTCAATGTTGTGTTTACTTTAAGGAACACCCCTCCATTAATGAAACTGGGCAGACCTTTCAGACAGAACTTTGGTTCTATTCGAACCTGAATGAACGTGGTCTAGTGTCACAGTGCCCCATAGTTTTGGAACACCTGATGTGAACAAGTGCCAGTACAATGTCTCTCAAAGTAGCATATCTCACAGTAGAATAACATCATAAAAGGTACACTGGTGAAGTTGCAGATTGTATTCATCTCCTCAGCCCTCACATTGTAGCATGCAGGAAAACCTATGGTTGCCCTCAGTTGTTAAAGACAAGTCATTAAAAACAAAAGATGTTTAGTAAGTCCACTCTGGGCTATTTTAAAAACATAGCGGCCCCCACAGCGAGAAGCTCATTTTGAAGAAGTACACTATATGTCAATTAATAGTAGCCATCCTGAAATGACATGAATGAGTTCAAACATTTAGGGATGTTGCTAACAACGATAACCCTGATGGCAAAATGTCACCTGGATCTGCTCCTTCTATCAGTTTTATAAAGCTCAGTTTCACTGCTTTGTTTATCTGTCCAGACCACAGTGTTGCTGGTTCACTCTCGTCTCTATCACAGAATTATTTGCAGCCACAGAATGCAGCTATTTTCAGCCACAAAGGTCTGATAAACCCGCTGTAAGCAACCTGCACAGGTACCAGACAGCAGACGGACACAGTCAGACATGAGCTGATGCGGTTTTTCAGCAGCCAAAGAGGCAGACCTTCCCCTCAGGACAGAGTAGAGATTAAAAACAGAGTGAAAAGAAAGGGAATATTTGATGTGTCTGCATCAAATGGACATAAGCATGACTCAGACTGAATGACAATACCGCTCCCTCACTAGTGGGTCTGTTTGCCAACGAGTCCATCGTATCAACTTGAAAGGTAAATGTTATGTCGAGGTTAAGAGCACAACTGTTTTGTTTTTTTCTGTTCTCAAATGGACAAACAAAAACTAACTACAGCAGGCTAGAATGACAGATGAATGCCAGCACTGAATGGCTCATTGAGGTGGAGTGTGCACAGAAGTCCAGGATCAGGTTTGATCTCATCAGGTACACCAGCAAATTACACAAATGTTTTGAGACCTAAGAAAACTAATAGTTTAGTTAATTACAATAAAACAACCAAAATTACAGTATCTATTTCTCATTTACATTATATAGTAAATGCAGCAACTATTCAAGAAGGGTATGAGGGTATGTGCATTGTTTTTTACAGTTTAGACACTTCAATTTGATAAATGTATATTTCCTATTTTATTTTATTTTATTTTATATATCTTTATTTATTTATTTAATCAAAGGAAATAATAGAATATCTTTAAATCTACTCATTCTGTTCAAAGATCGATCATGGCTGAATTTTTATTGTCAATTGATCCCAGACTGGCTGAAAATGTAGGCTAGTCCTGCCTTCTAAACAAGCATGTTTCACCCTCACAGGCGGCTCTGAGCCGGCAGCCTGCACTGCAAAACACAAACAATGCAAGGAGATGTGTGTTTAAAACGTGAACATAAGAGTACGTCTGCATATGTTCGAGCCGGAATGACCTTTGAAGCGTACAATTACACTGAAATGATTACAGCTTGGTTCAAAGTCCCACTGTGCTATGACATGTTAGCCTGAGCTAGTGTTGTTTCCTCAACACGGGAAACGGGTAATTGGATCAAAACTATGATTGGAGCTTGTCCGCTTCGTTAAGGGAGTCTAACGAGCCGTCAACATATGTTAAGTCAAAAGCAAACAAACAAGCAGCACCGTGGGACATAGTGAAGTAAAAGCGTGTTGTTTACCTCCTACCTTGAAATGACAACGGTCTTCTCTTTAACACAGAACATTCGGAGGTCTTGCACTCTCAGAGAATAAATTCTTTGCCAGTGTAATAACTCCATTGACGATATAGATGACAAGCTCAGCTCAAGTCATTTAAATCTCTTGTCCCGTCGCCGTGCTCGTAGTGACCAATTCCACCAACTTGACTCATTTTTTGGAGATACCGAGCCTTCGGAACAGGGTGCAGCTTGTCTCGGTTCAGTCCATCGCCTTTATGTTTTGTACGGTCCATTTATCACTGTGTTTGTGCCTCTGTCTCTGCAGCACCATGTCTAACCCAGCTATGAAAACAAACTACAACAATGGAGCCGGCAGCCCACAACGCATTGTGAGCCACATAGTTAGGTTGGAGAGTGCAGCTGTTTGATTGACATCCTCTAGTGCAGATAGACACACCCACTCACTTTGGTGGCGTCATTAGCGGATCTGTGTTGCGAAGCGTGCCTTTCACTTCTACTGAAGCTTCCACCAGTTTTGTTAAATTACTTAAACATACGTTTAGGTCATTTCATATGGTTTCGAGCATGTTATTAGTGATACTTCTACATCAGAACAGTGTGTTTAACTCCAAAAGTGAGGAAAACCACAATAGGTCCCCTTTAAGAAACTCGAACTAAACATTGCATGAATAAAATGAACCTTTTCGCATAAAACCGCTTTGTTGTTGATGCTTCTAGTTAGCAAAATGGCCATGCAGCTGATAAATGAGCTCCATAATATCTGAATGAGCTGCACTGGGTAAATTATATTATTTTCTTATACAACATAACTGTCACACCGATTCAGCAGAAGAGACAATGACTCTTAGTTTCCATCGACGCAACAGCTATTGTGTAGATGGATGTGCTGCATAATTGCTTTTGAAAGTCACTGTGATAGTGTAATTAGAGACAAATAAGAACTGCTCAAGTAACTGCGACATAAAATCTAGTGTTAGAGAAACTTCCGTGTGTCATGTATCTGCTGCTTTTTTCAAAGGAACTGCGTGAAAAGGAAAAGCATGGTGGGCTCAAACATGGTGCATCCCATCACAGATGTTAAAACACCAGAAAGCGTGCTAGAATCGCAACAGGAATCGCTAGCATGATCATAGTTGTCAATCAGACGTGTTGTCTCCAAAGATTCCATGTTGTGTGAGCAGGATGTTTCCTTGGATGACTTGTGTTACATGTTGCGAAAAGTGACTTTGTTTTTATTTAGATCAAGAGCCTCCACGGGGACTGATGGAATTACTTCTGAAGCCTTTCGCTGTTCTCATCTGTTCAGTGTGTATGATTACTTTGAAGTGGAAGGCAAATGAATGAATAAATGACTGCATACAAATGGATTACATGTCCGTCAGTAAAATTGGTTCAATCAAAGTTGTAGGGAATCTTTGAACTCTCTGAGGCTCTCAGCACAGATGTACATCACTCGCAGCTCTGTGATTTAAGTGACTGACCACTGAGATTAATGATGTCTAGCTTGTTGTCGACTAAAACACTTGTATAGCAAACAACTATGCCATGGGAATCCCTCATGGTGCTACATAATAATCACAAGTTGGCATGACACACAGTTTCAAATTAAGGCTATAGTAATAGATTTTTGGCCTCTTGATGGTAGATGAACAATCTCAAAACCCATCTGAAGAGATGATGAATTTAGTAGTATACATCTGGAGATATTTGTGTCAGAGTTATATAAAGATGAACATAGTGTCTGTGAGGATTTCTGCAGGATGGTTTCGAAGCAAATTGTGGGCAAGTCACTCATCCCCATCAACTTGTTGTGAATCAACTTGTATCAGCCGCGCACGTGTTGTGCATAAAGTGACAATTTGGTTGTTGGCTTAAAGGTACAGTCTGTGATTTTTTTCAGTGATGTCAAAGTAAAAATCTATGTTTTATAACATGTGTAATAAAGCAAAGACATAAACCAAAGTGTTTCTTAAATAAGTAAAATAAACATTTAAAAATACATGTGTCATGGATGACCACCATAAAACTATTTTCTGGTATTGATGCCATGACAGTACAAGAGACGTGCAGGGACATAAGACTTTAGCAACTGAGTTTCTGAGTTTTCGCGCATGCGCAGTGGTTCTTTTTCTTTGGCACCGCACATACAAGAGGACATCAAGACGAGAGCCTGTTGTAATCCGTTTGAGGATTCACTCGGGAATAAATCACAATGCAGGACCACCTGTACGCTGCTACACAGGGACAACCGATGGAGGACCACCCCTACTCGGTATCTGCCAGACAGGTAGACGATCCTGTGCCACCTCTACACGGGAAGCAGAGACGTGTTGAGGCAATACGTCTTAGCACTTAGCTTAGCAACCGGCAACGGTACAAATCACGGGTCCACAGAGAAAAATCTTCCCCCCGTTGGAGAACTCTGATGAGAAAAAATAACTTTGCTGCTGACGCAGAAGTTGCCACTGTCCTGCTGAAGAGGTAAGGTGCCATTTAGAAACGACAACACTGAAAATGAAACTAGCTAACTAGCTAGCAATGCTAATGTTGCTGGTCAACAAATGCACAAGACTGCCGGTATGCTAGGATAGCATGTGTAATTTACTTTATAATGCATTCTGTGCTGTCACGTTTGTTTATAACTCATTTCCTGCCACAGTAGAATGAGTTATGATGCAGTATAAGAAAAAACATTGGTTATTTCATCTTTTTATATTTAATTCAAAAGCAATCTGTATAGACTCAGCCTCATTTACTTCGTTTCTTTGCATCCCCCCTACACAGACATTCTTTGTTTTTCTTTACACTGTAGTCTTCTGTTTTTGTTAGTCATATTGTCATTGGAGTGAGGTTATTATTGAAAATCTTTTTTCCATTTTTACAGAGATGTGTCCAAAAGAAGGTCAGAGGTCCCCAAAAGCCCACAGTCTTCAGCAAAGGTAACAGTTCATTTTAGATCATATAGGAAACTATTTTCATTATTATTACTAATGAGTAATGCAAGTGTTTTCAGCAGGACCTCAATTCCATGGAGCCGGAGATGAGATGGGACTTCACATGTGTCATTATTCTGTTAGTGTGTTTTTCTATCATTTCATAAATAAATCTATGAAGTGATTTCAAAATAATAAAAGCTCATCTTTTTCTCTTTATTGATATTTAGTAGAACAACAGTTGAATGAGTACAAATGACAAACAATACTGTATGTGCATAAAATGAATAACAGATATTCAATGTAAATGATAAAGACAACAGAAAAGATATTTTCAATATAAGTTTCCTGATCTTCCAGACACAGAAGCTGGGGATGATTAGGTTGGTTTCCATGGAGACATGTTACGAGTAATTAAAATAATAGTAAATAAGCTGAATAATGGTTCTCACTGTTGTCATCCACAGACTCTCTAATATGTTTTAATACAGAGACTTCCTCATGTACTGTCGCTGAACATGTGAAAAACCTTCTTCAATGCAGTACAGAGAGATATATGAAATTATCAGGATGATCGCATCATGGATGATTAGACCAAAGAGTGCGCTTCAGGCAGCTACGACAGAATGCACTAGGAATCCAGGTACTCCAATCCTTGGGAGCTGGATATTGAAGTCCGATCAGCGCTCTCTGTGGCTGGATGATAGGTTCTTGTCAGGCGATTCAGGCGACTCTGACGTAATTCATCTCTCGACGGCGGCGGAGAGGTTCAAAAGGGTGCATCGATGTGTACGTACTCAGGCGTGCTCACAGAGGATTTGCGCAGCGGTCTTCAGTAGATCCAAAAGCGGAGGAAAACACAATGGAGGGAAACAAGAACCGTGTAGTCTATGGGTTTAGTCCGCGAGTTGGAAGGCGGTGGGAAAAGCTTAAGGGTGATAGAAAAATAGAGTCCAAGGTGGAAGGTCTGCTCCCTTAAAGCAATGACCTGGGTAACTAGCTTGAAAAGTAGTTAAAAGATAGAGGTTTTGCCCCCTTACGGCGATGGCCGAGGAAAAAGCTTGAAAAATAAAGTTAGAAGTTTGAAAGTTGCTCCCTTTCGGCAGTAATGGGGGAATCAGCTAGAAAAGTAAAGAGTTAAAGGGTTGAAAGTTGCTCCCTTTCGGCAGTAATAGGGGAATAAGCTAGAAAAGTAAAGAGTTAAAGGGTTGAAAGTTGCTCCCTTTCGGCAGTAATGGGGGAATAAGCTAGAAAAGTAAAGAGTTAAAGGGTTGAAAGTTGCTCCCTTTTGGCAGTTACTGGGGAATAAGCAATGGCGTGTCAGCACGGCAGTCTTTTAGAACATTGAATGTCATCGGGGACCCCTGCTGGGTGTGTCTGGCTTCAGCCAATGTCGCTGCTCTTATGGGTCATGCCAATGCGTCACTCTTATGTGTGAGTGAGTGGGTGTGTGTTGTGAAGGGGGGGGACCCACTACCAAAGTGCTGGTGGACACAGCACTTTGCATACAAAGGATGTGGATTGAAGTGAATGGCGCAAATGAGTCTGGGTCCGTGTGGAGATGAAAGGGTCTGCTTTACTCAGACCCGGTGTGACCCAGTGTCCTGATCATACTCATTTGATCAACTAGGGTGCCATTTGTCGGCCCTGTCCTGATCAAAAGGATGGGAGTTTTGGGGGGAGAGCCATTTGTTGAGGGCCGTAAACTTCAGCTCAGGCTTCTCCTTTGTCCTTATAAAACACATGGCATGAAATCCCAACAAACTCGCCCTACATTCACCATCTTAACAGTCTATGGGGATTTGCTCCCTTTTAGAGTGAGCCTCCAGTTTTTTTTTTTTATTTCCTTAAGTGCTTCACCCTGCTGCACTGGGGGTTGCCCCGTGGTTTGTGTGCACCAGATGAATCAAATTATTTCAGTTTACCAAGCACTGATTTGATCCTAATATATGCCTTATCTTACCACAAGCTACATTGGATGTAGCCATTCAACATAAAACCATACGGACAGAGGGATTAATATTAAGAACTTGAATAGGTGGAAAATGATATAAAATGTCTGATGTTGAGTTCATATGATGTACTACATCATGCAAGGGTTGACTTCCACAGTTGGAGACCCGAGTGTTTAAAGCAAATGCTACTTATCTGCTGAATTGTTGACTTTTGTCTGACTAAAACAATAAGACTAATCCGACCCAATTTCAAAATCTGCCTTTGTTTATACCATAAGAACTGGACAGCTGCAACTTCTGGTTCGAACACACCTAAGCCAATCTGATCATACAGATCCCTGTCAGAGTTGATCTGAGATACAAGAGGCCACACAGCGTGAACACAATAACCCCCTGTGTCAAATTGACAGGAAAGGGCCTCTGTGTGTCCTCTAAGTGTTTTCTAACAGCCATCAGTTTGAAAGATATGAGCAGTCTTTCACCTGGGAGGTTAAAAGTGCTTTTGTCACCAAAACAAAGCAAAGGTCCGAAATGCAGACGCCCACACATAATTTAGGCTGGTTATACATTGAGACATCAAAAAGGAACTCTCAGAAGGAATTCCTGACTTTTAAAAGGGCTCATTTAAAAATAAGAAAAGCATTTCTGAAACTATAAATACCATTTATCATCATATTAGAGGCTAAAGAACAAATAGAGCGCCCCTTAAATGGGCACAATAGGCCCCATTTAATGTAATAAGTCTACTCTCGCATAGAACGGAGCTGTGTCCTCCTCAGTCACAATCTACAATGCACTGCAAAGTAGTTGACTGCCTCCTCCCTGCAGGCCAGGCAATTTGGACTTCATCAATATGCATTTCCAAGGACTTTTGGAAAAGGCACTTCAAAAGAACTTCATCAGGGATTCCTTTCGTCTTTTCAGTCGGGCTCATAACTGAGCCCGCCTACCCTCCTCGCTCCTTTGGTTGGACGTATGTCAGTAAATTATTCCTCTCAGGGTTGGCATGATCGCTCACTCAAAGAATGTCCTTGCTCTGCGCTGGGGGAGAGAGTGGCACTGACATCCATCCAGACGGTGTTGTTTCATGTCGCTACAAATACAGGAGGATGTAATGATGTCTGGAAAATGTGCTGGATGAATCATATTTCCCTAACCGAGCTTAACAAGCTTCTGTAACATTTATTTGGCTCATATGCTGTGTTAACAAAATACTTATGTATAAGTCTATAATAGTGAGCTGTACATAATGATGAAAATTCAGTTTCGTTCAATATCCAAATTGGAGGCCAAAGTATCCAGGATAACAACACTGCCACTTTGTTAGGTTTAGTGAGATGACATTTGCATTCATTTGCATAATTGCAATCAAGGAGAGGAGCTGAAGCATTAGCAGTCCAACCAATTGCAACTCTGTCACAGCAGCTACTTACAAAGAATAACCTTTTTTTGGTATCCTCTGACAAATGAAACAACACAAAACAATTCCATGAACTAGCAAGAGCAGGCGATATTCTCAACTGGTATATTTCACACCTTCCCATCAGCCCAGTCATAACAGCTTTGCCCTCTGAACACAGGGGGGTAAATGGTCTGTATTTATATAGCACTTTATCAAGTCTTAAAGACCTTTCAAAGCTCTTACAGTATAGCTTACATTCACCCAGTCACTCAAACATTCATACTGTTCATCTATTTGTAGCACTTTGTATCTACAAGTACATGGGACAATGTGGGGTTCAGCGTCTTGCCCAAGGACACCTCAGCATAGAGAATAGGGGGAGGTAGGAATCTAACCCCTGACCCTCTTTTACCCCCTCAAATCAAATTTTATTTATATAGCCTGCATTCACAAATCACAGTTTGTCTCACAGAGCTTCACAAGGTGGGCAACATCCTCTGTCCTTAGACCCTCAGCTAGGGTCAGGAAAAACTACCGGGGAAAAAGCCTTTTAGCAGGGGAAAAAATAGGTAGAAACCTGATGGAGAGTCACAGGTGAGGATTCACTCCCAGGACGGGCAGATGTGCAATGAATGTTACATAGAACGTACAATAAAAATACACACTTTATAAAATAAATGTACATGTTTTAAGCTCATCATGATTCATCCGCGTGCCCAGGACCCACTGCCAGATCAGACATGGCTCGAGACTTTGGGATGCCAGTGTCCACGTCACCGTCTTGGCTTCATTCCGTTCACCAACAGCAGCACAACAATTACGACAAGCATCATAAAAGCATGTGCTTTTATGGGTTAAATGTAGTTGAAGGGACACAGAGTTTGTGGCAGAGATGATGAATTAAGGACAGAGTGATAAGAAAGGGGGTGAAGGAAGAGTGCTCAATCTATGTCCCCATTCTTAAGTGCATGATGGGAAATTCCCCCCGTAGACTACGCCTCTGGCAGCATAATGTGTGCCCTATTCAACACAGGACTCGCCTGATCTAGTTTTGACCACTGCTGACGACTGTTGCTTGAAACAAGTGGAGGAGAGCTTCGAAGACAAACCCATGGCTCATGTCGCTGCTGCATCGATGATCAGCTTTATTTTGATCTTTGTCGAACGATACATGGCCACATGCATGGTGTGCATAGGTAGGTTCAGGTGATGGTCACAACATCATTTCATCTGAATTATTTACTATGTCAATTAGCATACAGAGACATGGGATTATCTTTCTTTGGTTCTAGTCGTGGTTGTATCTTTCAAATGGTGTTTAGAAAAACCAACCACTGGCTTTTGCAGCTCCCAGCCACCAGGGGGTGGCTTCACATTTGTGAAGCTGTCATGTCATTTTTTCTCAAGCAGTCCATGAATTGAACCCACGTTTCCTCCTTAATGCCTTGGATGTATAAATAAAGTGATCACTTTAACGGTAATGTTCTTGGAGAAAGCAGATGCCTTTCTACTCCTGCAGCATTTCCATTATGCCTTTGATGCAAGCTGCACTGGTGGATCAGGCTTGGTCCTCTGATTTTGTTATGGCTTAGAATGTATTTGTCCATATCAACATTGTCCAAACATTTACAGCCATGTTCCACTGAATGTGCTTTTATTTTAAGTCTTACGGGATGTTTAATTATGTTCAAACATCTTTGCTCATGAAGCTGCATTCTTTATTTATATCTCTGAAACCACAGGGAATTAACTTCTTTCCCTGAAACCATCCTGGAGGAGAACCTCGCAAGCAAACCACAAATCACTCAGTCATATGAGGGCCAAACCACACTGATATTTGAATAGTCATTTTTGTCTAAATAAGCACCTGTGCATAGAACAAGATTTCATGAGGAAGACAGAAGGTAAAATAAATGTATGACATTCCTACACTGAGCAGACGAGTGTGACGTTGGTTGGAGCTGACCTGGTTATAACAAGTCAGTTGTTTACTGGAATGTACCTCAAAATAAAGAAATGTGTGTACTCTAAATGGTTGTCTGATGTAGCTTAAGTGTAAGGGGCTTCAATCAAAGGGGCATGTGCTGTTCCTATTATGGAAATGTTATAGTAAACTACTGTAAATGAAGAACTACTTTTCCCCAAGTATTGAAAATGTACTTACAGCTGCAACCAAATTTTTTTATCTTGATTATTGAGTAATTGGGTTAAAAAGAGAAAAGCCAAATTCTAGGATTGAGTTTATCTGACATTTAAGAAAGTGGATTTCATCCTAATTTTAAGAACTAAAGGTCAAGGTCAGATATTTACTTTGAAAAGAGACTGTAACACTAATGATTTCTACACAGAAGGTATCTTTCATCTTGTTAAACTAATAAATGGCATCATTATTTGCATTGAATCATTTACAACTGACGACATGAAGAATATTTCCTAACCTGCTCTCTATAACACAGTTGCTGTCACAGACATGAAACAGGTTAATAGCGAGAGAATAGGGCAAAGGTTAGTTTTATGAATCAAGGCGGCAGTGTCAGTTACTCTGTGCAGTACATATGATGCATCATGGCTGTATAAAGATGTCTTGATGAATATGGCAAGGCTTTAATTCTAGATGTTTACTGTGTATGAAAGATGAGTTCAACGAGAGAGCAGCAGAGTCCATTTGATTAATGGCATCTGATGACTGCAGCTTCAGGTCCTTTATAGATACAAATCTGTCTGAGAAGATGAAAGATGATGTTGCAGTACAGATACAGACAGCAACATATCTTTCTCCCTTCAGTCTGTAAGAAATATATAGATGTTTTCATTATAGTATGAGTATTGAACAATGTCAGTATAGTTCATATCGCAGTGAAACAATCAGTATCTGAACTTGATAAGGAAATCTTAAAAAATATTCTCCTACATAATCAAATCAATAAAAGTAACAATTGTGCACATGCAAATATATAATATTTCTATTATATAATATGTAATAGTACAGAAATGTATGTTATAATATAAATATAGTCTCAAAAGCAACAAATCCAGGAAAACACCAGCAAAAGAGTGCAATGTATGTATTTTGCAAAGCTCTACATCACCTGCTGAAGCTATGTCCTTTATATGTGTGGATGGTAAAAATCTTATGGACCATAGCATAAGCATAAGTTAAAGGTCTTGGCACTACAAGCATGTAGCAGAGTAAAATTACATGAAGCAAAAGGTGTTGTGGAGATGGATCAATCTTATAATATCAATTAACGAATAATGTATACCAATAGTAACTTTTTTTCACTTTTGAGTAAATAAAAATGTCAGGGATCATCTGTGTTGAGGCAAACCAGCTGTAAGAGTTGGTGTCAATATCATGTATTTTCATAGGAGCATCAGGGTATACCTACGTGAATGTTTACAAGACTGGGTGAATGGTAAACACTCTTTTTTAACATCTTCAAGACTAGGAAAGCTAGGTAAATTTAGCCACTGCACCATCTTACATTTGTATGAAAAGTGTGAAAATATGTTTAGTTCAGGAATGGTGGAAGAAATTAGTCTATCAAGCTTCACTGGTCGTTGGGGACTATAGGTGAGAGCTAGTGAGATTTTTTTGTCAAAAAAAGGCGGAGAATAAAAGTACTAAGCCATGGAGGATACAATATGTTCCCCCCTTATCTACTCAGGGTGATGAAAAGCAGACATTCTCCCGATATATTTTTGAACTAAGTAGAAGATGGATCACACCGGTGGTCTTATCAGTCCTGAAAGCCAAAGCATTCTTGATGTCACAGTAAGTTTGATGAATGGCTCTCTCTTACTGCCTGTTTGACATCACTGCTGTGACAAAGATGGCCTCCAACTGAACAGTGGCAGTCTGCTTTCTCTCTTTCCGTGATAGGAAGCACTTAACTGTACGGCATGTTTACACTGTCTAAATGTGTCACTGAAATCCACAGTGTGGGAAAAACAGACAGCTTTTTTTCCATCCCTAAATATTTAATTCGTTGCTCTGTCACAACACTGCATTCTGATTCTCATTGCTGCACCCGAATCACAAGTCTACGGATGTAAATAACAAAGCAGAGTAATAGAAATGTTCTTTCACACTGCCACATGCATCAGAGGTAGTTGAGCGCAAAGTGAAAATATGCTGCTGATCTCTCCCCTCAGGAGCCATTGTATGGAACCCAGCTGCCAGTGCCTCCAAAGACAGCCTCTGATCCCTGGGAGTTCGGTATAATGGCACTGTGGCCCTGAACAGGGTCATTGAAAATAACATGTGCAGATGTTGATGTGGCTCTGGCGCAGGAAATATAAAAGGCCGCCATCAATGAACCTGTCGCACCACACATTCCTCAGCACACTCCCCACGGCCAGATGAACCAGTGAGCACAGAGAGGACTCCCACTAGATCTGTAATTCTTTAAGCTTCTTCGAAGAAGACACGTCACCACCGAGCGAGACAAAATGTTTGCCATCTTGCTGGCAGAGTGTCTCTTTATGGTTTGTCTCAGCCCAGGTAATAAAAGTTTGAGTCATTAGAGGGCCAGGGGGAGGGGCCATGCGTCCATGTGGCACAGGATGGGGATAGTGTTCAAAGAGACAGCAAAGGCTTCAAGAATGCACGCAGCATTAATGAAAACCCCACAGTGCTATCTGGTTCCAATTTGATGCAAGGCTCTCTATGAGGGGCACGGGAATCAGGGGGCCCACATCGCAGGTTTTAACACAGCAATCCCTCATCCCTCCATCTAGATGTGTTGAGCCTCTCAGACTGAGAAGCCGGTGACAATTATTATTTCAGCCATCTTTCTTATTTTCTGTACATTTAAAAAATATGCCCACAAGCAAATATTTAGCTCATTTTTATTTTTTTTGCTTACCTTGTCAATTTGGAATTGAACACGTACGAATATGTAAACATTTCATGTGCCTCTGGGTGACCTTTCAAAGCTATGTGTTAATGATTTTTTTGTCCACTCAAAACAATAAGTAGAGACAGCTGTTTACAAACTCATTCAGCAGAAAGTTGAGTTCTGTGGCAAATGTTATGCTGTTACTCACCAAAAGCTGGTTGTCTGGCATGGCCTCAGTCCCATTGCAACATAAGGAGCATATTTATGCCGCTTTTCCAGTTTTGATGATCACTCAAAGTGCTAAACGGTGCAGTTTGTCAACAAATATATATATATATATATGTTTCCTACAACATCAAAACTTGCTGTAGTGCCCAGTTTGCTCTTAAAAATGTGCATACACAGATAACCTAGTAGTCCATATCTTAAAGGTACAGTGTGGTATTTTTTCAGTGATGTCAAAATATGAATCTTATTGGATTGTTCAAAACTATGTTTTATCACATGTGTAATGAACTATATCTTCTCACCCAAGATCAGGGGACAATCACTGCATTAAATGCATTTGACAGTGTGGTAAATAGTATATAAACAATTAGCATTAAATATTCAAGGGTGAATTCACGGAAAGTGAATCAAAACTTTAGGTTTTTTAATGTCAATAATGTAATCTGTAAATAACTGTGCTACACCTGTCAAGACACTTTGAAACTCTGATGGTCATATATGGATACGGACACTATACGGGCTACGTTGCTGTTTCAAGGTTTGGCTCTCATGTATCCTAGCAACAAAGAGAACTCAGAGATAATTACCCAGAGCAGTTAAGTTTCCACTGTGGTTGGTTTAGTTTCCTTACCTTAAAAGAAGACATCACTTTCTCTTACATTACACAATGGCCGCTGTCTGCAATTAAGTGATTCCCTTAGCAAGTCCATACCCTAACAGACACCACAAGTACTCAAAGGCAATTGAAAAGGGAGATAGAGTCAATCGACTTTTTCTTTTCCCGCATCCCTGTTTGCTCCTATTGTTGATATCTCCAGAATGCACACAAAAGGCTGGCAGGCTGCATCCTGGAAATATCTGTATGGCAAGTGGAGCATCCTGAGAATAATTGAGAGAAGTGGCAGTGGAAGTGACACAAAGATTAAGCGATTAACGCCCTGCAGTAGGAAGCCTGGAGCGGTGGCTGAAGTAGGAGAGATGCCAGCTGGATTCAGCAAATTATACACTCAGATATTACTGCAAATTACTCAGATTTGTAAGAGCGTGCCTACTCAAACTTAAGTCCTTTTTTAAACACAAGTGTGGACATCTAGGATGAGACACATTGAGCCTAAGCAGGTGATGAAATGCCTTTCCTGTTACTGCTCTGAATGCAGAACACTCACTCTGATTTGAATCAATGGGATTTTAAAACAAAGCAGTGTCTTGACTGGGATTGCCCAGTGTGTATATCTGATTGAATGTGTGTGTGGGTGTGTGTGATTCTCTGGAGAATGTTGGTCACTGTTGAAGGGTCACAGAATGAACCTATTATCCAGGGGAAATCATTGTTTAAAGTACATTTTTAACTATGCCTTTAAAATGTCCACAGACAGTTGAATGACAACTGAGGGCTACCATAGGTTCCTCCTGTATGGTCAGGTGGGAAGGGTGAGGTGATGGATACAAAATACACCCTCACCTGTAGATGTCATCAAATCTGAACACACTGTACCTTTAACCTCGTTCAACACATACTGGGGTAGACCAGCCCAGATCCAGGCACCCAACAAAGGAGGCCAACCATCTTACTGCTCTTATCACAGCTGTCATTCTTAGACATTTGAGGGGGAAACTTGTGTTGAAGTTGGGGAAAATGTTCCCTGAAGAAGAACGGACGAATGGAATCATTGAAAATGAAAATTGCTGCCAGCTAGATACTGAAATATGAGATGTATTATCTTTACAAAACACCTTTAAGCTCCTTCTTTCCTTGTAATCAATCCATACATTAGTCATACATTGAGGTGATTGTACATTCTTTAGAATGTCTGTACATTATGGCTTTGAAATTCTATTTCTACAGATAAGTGATGAAAATTGGACCAAAATCATACACACTGCACCTGTAAGAGACCTGATGTATAATTCAGTGCTGTACTCAAGCCTGTAAATCTTTTCCATGTCGTACATAGGAGCAATTGTTACAGCACTTCTGGGAATGCTTATGCTTGCAGCTTGCCCCTTTTAAGACTACAACTAAAAGCAGAGCCCGATTCCATGGGCCTGCTCCCAGAGCATCACCATCTTTTGTAGGCATCTAGCTTGTTTAGTCATTGTTAAATCAGTTCTCCAGCAATCCTTGTGGATGGCACTCGAGGAGAATTGTGGCATGTTTGCAAAGCCTCAGTGGGGAGTGTACATTATTCCTTTATGTGGAGTAGTGGAAGCATGGTGCTGATGGGCAGTGGGCTGGAGGCGAACAGTTCTGCAGATGGTCAGAGCAGTGGGGCTCCTGGCAGCTGCCCTCCTCAGAGAGAAAATACCCACAACAGCTTCCTCTGGTGCCATTCAGGCAGGATAAAGAGCAGCCTTCTGGAGCGGTGTCACTGTAATCCTCTGTGTTATGAAATGCTGGAGTGAGCATACAATGTGTGGCTGATTCACTTCTAACTACTTACTATGAAATAGCTCCTCATATGTGCCAGTGAATCTATAGGAGGGAAGGTCTTTTGTGTGGATATGCACTAGAGCTCTGTAGTGTTGTTGCATTGTGTGGGTCTTGATGGTCCGTTTCTCACTATGGTTTAAATACACTGACTGACTATACTGACTTTGCGTGATGGGCTAGTCGATGTACAGAATATATGGTCAACAGCCAGACATGAATAACAGACGAGGGAGCATGGTTTTGTGTTGGCTGAATGTTCTTTGAGAAAGATCAAAACAAAATATAATCACTTGAACATTGAGTACTAGAATTAACAAGCTGTGTTTGTATGCTTCCAGTGAAGTGGCAGGTAGGTTGACCTTTGCTCTTTGAATTTGTTACCACTGTAAAATGTATTCAGGAGGCAATGGTCAAATTTTAAAGACAGACTTTGGATCATATCATTGGGAAAACAAAAACACTGCATCCTTGATCTTTGGCTACAAAAATGCAAATAATTACTCTGTGAATTTACGTTAAGCATTTAGTTGAGCAAAAACAAAGCAAAACTGTGTTTTTGACCTTTGTCCTCTGAACTTCTAAACAGTTAATCCTGAAAACATAATTATTGTACTGCTGAAATCATACTGACTAAAGTCTTCACAGCTCGACTATCAAAGCAAATAATGTGACTGAGAGTCCAATAACTTCTGCACGCAAACCATCAATCAGACCCATATTGACCTAGGCGCTCTGCATACACGGCACATATTCTCACCTGAACCCTGACCCAGAAATCAGTTGGCATTAATGCTAGTTATCAAAACGTACCGCGTTGTTGTTTCCCTTTGGACAGCCCCATAAGCACAAGGGAGAGTGTGTATCTCATCTATACACAAAGAATAATAAAATTAACTTTTGCTCCCAACTGCATGGAACTTGATTCTATGACATGCGATCAAAGATGAGCCATCTGTTGTACCAAATTTAGACACGATTTAGTCAACTGTGACTGTGCACAAAGAAGCTAAATCCTGCCTGTGAAGGTAACACATCAGAGTCCAATTCAGTTGGTTCAGTTTCAGGGGCAGGTTTCAAATTCCTTTCTATATGTCACTATGAATGTCAGGTCTTATCTGTCTCATATGTACTTTGCTGTTTCATCAGCTCCACTGCCAGAAAAGAGATTTAGGGCAAAGTCACTGTCTGTGAACTGCCTGTTCAGAACAATAGTGTAGGTGAAGCAGTAGGTTTGACTACAATGGCATTGCCAACCTAAGCTAAAAGCTTTGTTCACAGCAGTGTATGGCAAGATTTACATCAAAAGATCCTGGCTTTGCAAAAGATCCTGGTTTTCCACAAGGTGCTGCCACTGCCGTGCAGAAACAGAATTACCCTCAATTTTTATAAATGTTTATATAATTTTTTATTTTTCTAGAAATGGGGCACAGATGCAAACGCAGGCAAAATCTGCAGACGCAAACAAAAATAGTTGTGACCAACAATCTTTTTTCCCCCCAGTTTTGGTGTTTGCAAGCGCAAAACCTGTCGCAACCGCAGCTGGGTGCAAATTGAGTCTGAATACATTATTAGTTGGAGGAATGCAGAATCAGCACATTGAGTCAGGGACCAGCCTCAGTAATGACCAATCACACAAGCTCCTCTCATCACCTTAAACAGCAGCAACAGTGGGAGAGAGAGAGAGAGCGTCTGAGGTTTATGAATACAAGACAAAAACAAACAAACAAACAAACATAATTATGATTAAAAATTGAAATAGCACTGATGGTGGAATGAACAGACAACATGTTGGGATATCAGTGGGGCTGTTAAGCAAAAAATGTGGTTATAGACATTCATTTACATTGTTTCCTATCTGCATATTCAAAAGAATGTATTTTTATGTTTGTATTTATAGTACAAGAATGAGACGGCAGGATTTAATATCGACTCTAAACAGCTAATGAATAGAGATATCCAAGCTGGGCCAGCAGTGAGTAAACATGAGCACATCCTACTTAATGTGAAGAGAGTTTTCTCCCTCTGTTGCACTTTACATGCATGTCTATTCATATTTATCACTTCCTCGTAAAACAGGAGAGTCTACTCTATTGAGGCCTCCATGTTTTTATTGAAGCCCAGAATGGACAAACTGAACCTCTCCTTAGTTCTAATGATAACTGAAGACTATCAAAGGTTTTCCATGCTTGGAAGGAAGTTGTGAGGTAAGGGGAATTCAGCTGCAACATGCAACTTCTCCACTGGTTTCACAAAGTCCCTCACCCCATGAAAAGAAACCCAGTAATGTCAGATTCGATAGAACTCATGTTTTACATTGGGTTTCTCCTTGTGAGATTAGCAGTAAAACTGTCAGAGTCAATCATTCCGGTCCTGATGTGTGTTTGTGTTAGAGCAACATTTACTCTGAGACCCTGACTGTTGCTATTGCCCGCAGATTTAAATAGATAAGTCATAATGTGACACATGATGATTTGGGGTAAAATAAAATGCTGCAGTAACATACTGTAAATAGTATTTTGGTGATATGGTATATTCTGTTCACATTTTTTCCTGATGTCCTTTACTGTTTAGTATTTTTCTCTACCACAAAACATCTTATTCAACGAGGTCATTCAAGCCAGGATCAGCACATAAGGAAAAACAAAGCATAGCAAGTAGAGTCTATTTATGAAAATATGCAATTGAAAACTCCCATTATGTTGTCCATCAAAGGTATGCCAGTAAAACCTCATCAGAACTGGTAGAAATGTACTTTTCAAAGAGGCATGTGCTGACCTCTGGCTATTGGTTATGGTTCAGCAGGGTGAACTTCAGGGAGCTGATCTGCACAATAAGAGAAGGAACGAGGTGAGCCCAGGGAGGCAGGTTACCGAGAAGCGTGTCTCCCAGTTAATTGTTTTAATGAGTTTCAATGAAACAATTAGTCATGTTTATTACAGTCCTGTGAAGAGCACACTATTTCATTGGACAAAAATGTGTGACATGGACATAAATGAGTTTCTGAGATCGTTACACAAATGCTGTGCACTACAAAAAAAAAACTCTGACAAAGCAGAGTGCAGTTTCCTTCATTTTAGTTTTGAGTTGCCAGCTCCCCACCCGACAAGTCAATGGTACAACTACAACTCTCCTTTGTGCCCATATGAGTATATGGGTACAAGAACTCTCAGTTAAGGCCCATTGTATTAAAAATGCATCATTTAAACTTGCCAGCTGAAGAATTCAGATCTTATATCGTGCATCCACAGATATTTTTCATTATAAATGAGAGAGATGGTCTTGGTAAATTGATATTCCAATCAATGTCCATGTAAGGACTCATCTCAAATATATCTTTCTGGCAGGGATAAAGTTGCCCTTATTGTATACGTCTGCCCTATGTAAGCAAGATGTAGATTGAAATATAGTGGATGTAAAGCAGAGTACTTTTACACATCTTCCCCTTTCACAGGCTCTCACAAAAACATTCCCTATATTTCAGGCTGCCATCCACAACAGAAAAGATGACTGGTCAAACTCATCAGCAATATCTGAATTATAGGAGCTCTCAAGATAGTTCTGAGTGATCAAATGAACCTACAGCTTTTATTTAGAAAATAAATCTAAAGGTTTTGTGCATTTAACTTTATGCTTGACAGATCTTCACTGGAACAACAGTGTGCAATCTTTGTATATATGGTGTCTATTTGTTTCTGTATCTTATTTGAGGGCACTCTTCAATTACAAATAATATATATAAAATATAATAAAATAAATAAATAATTAAATAAAAAATGAACCAGGAATTTCTAATCAGAATTATTTCAACTGGAAATATTGAAACTGGTACTACACCCTAAAGTGCAGAGAGATAAGGAGAACACGTGTAGAGTCACAGCTGGAAAATTCTAAATGCATTTGAACTGATCAGTGCTTCCATTATACCATCACACGTACTAAATACCTGAGCTTTAAGAGGCTTGATCTATGTCCGACGGTTATGAATAAAGGGAGCAGCAGTGTTTGAAGGCGTCTGGCAGGGTGCTGTTCTCCAGCCTGTAGAGATACAAACACAGACAGTGTTTCTGATCTCTTCTTACACTTAATGTGAGGCTTTGAATGTATTCGCTGGATGTAATTGTTCTGATGCTGAGGGGTAATAGGATCACTTAGAAACTGAATACTAGGGTAAATTGAATGTGCGATTTTGTGTCTTTGTGTCTGTCTCTGCGTGCACTGTATTGATTTGTAACTCTATCTTCTTGCCCCCAGCTCTGTCTTTACAGTCAGGTCCTGTTATTTTTTATTATATACTGATGTGTGTCCTGGGAGCCAATATCAATAAGAATGTAGATTTTTTTAAATGAAAACTGACAATATGAACTTTTGTTGGATGGGGATGGAATATGCATGTACACCTGGGCCTCCTCACACTGTGAATGTACATTTCTTGATGGTCTTTCACAAGAGTGCAAAGCCCATACTAACACGCAGATCACAGTTGTGTGTACATATATATATATATATATATACACATTTGTTTGTCATAATTATGTGTGTCTCTGCCTTGTCTTCCTAAGATATTATTTTGCCTCCTTTTGGTTTGAAATATTTACAGATTATCCAGAGTTCAGTGTATGAAAGCCCCCATTGCACATACATGCTACATTCACATTCCACACAGTGACGATGACAAAACTAGTGCCACGGTGTGATCATCTATACTTAAGGTCCAAAGTGATCTTTCAGGTAAAAACCCTCTGCTCTCAAACGGAACTGAATCCTCTGCAGCCCAATCCACATAAGAGTTCCCTCGATGAGACATAATACCCATCCAACACCAAACTGACTGGCCACGAATGAACAAGCTCCACAGTCACAGAGGTATTTGTGCCAAGTCGATCAAGTGGAACTCAAAATGATTCCTCCATTACCTGCGGTTATACTGACATACTTTCACCTTGGCCTGACTTGGGGGAGCTCCTGACTCAAAACCATTGTGAGGTCCCACATGTTAATGATACATTCGAGTGCTTGGGTTTCTTTTTGATGTAATAAGTAACCTGTTACATTCGCAATCCGAGCAATTTCCGTTCTCAGTTACGTTGATCAAATATCATAACAGAGGTCACGTACCCTGTCCAAGTCATATATTCCTCCTGATAGAATCTGCAGCAGATTATGGGGATCATTTATCATCTTTCTTGAGAAACTGTGGGAGGTTAAATTCTTACATCAGTGAGGCTAAAGCTTTCTGAATGTGTTCCATATTCTGAAGCACCAAAAATACATCAGTGTAACTGAATACAATGGATTCTTGCATTTGTTTGTCAATCGGACACAAAGCTATCTTTAATAATGACAAACAATGTGGCACTTCTGATACATCAGAGTTTTTCCAAAGAGAACTTCAGTTGTCGAGTGGCTTGTGTCTGCATTCAAAGAGTTCGGGCTTGTTGTGCATCCAACGCCTGCATCCTGCTGCGAGGATGACTGTATCACAGCATAAATTACTTTTTCAACTTTCCGCCAAACTCTGCTTCAGATAGAAGAAAATTTGCATTAATTAGACAGGCTCTTTGAGTAGCAAGAATATGCTGCAGGATGAATACATTATAAGGCATTGAGAGACATGCCATAACTTCTAAACAGAGATTTTTTTCCCATCACAACTTGAGATAAAACAAGGGTAAACATGACACTTGATCTCTGGAGACTTACTCATCGCTTCACTTGCTTTAGAAAACCATTTCAAATACATTGACATTAGAACAAATACTTATTTTTAATTGTATACTTTGCTCATAAACATTACAGCTCTGTCACCCGCAGTTCATTCTCATTTGGTTTAGATGATTCTAACAACAGGAACTCTGGTGGTCTCAAGAATCAGCCAACTAAACACATAATTATACATTTTCGAATATTTTTTCTATTGTAGGGGTTCTCAAAGTGGAGGTCTGGACCCCCTGTGGTGTCACGAGATGCCGAGTGAGGTCACTAGATGATTTTCAGAATCCTCTTGATGTACAGCGGCGGAACTATACTTTTATACAAGGGGTGGCCAGAGGGTGGGCGAGGTAGTATCAGGCTGTCTATATGTACTAATACAGGAAAACATTATTCTTCTCCAACGGTTAGAGACTAAATGTAAATGTACAATGTTCAAGTTATTCAGTGCTACCTTTTTTACCAACTGCAATAATCTTCTGCTGACATAGAAACAAAAGAACTGCGTTAAAGTGAGGTCGACACATGACAATAACAATGTTCAGTCATAGGTTACATGTAGATTACTTTGTCTGCTTTTATTCTATAGTAAATCATTATATGTAAAATCATATCATGACGTTTGGAAACTCCTTGTGCTTGCATCCTCTGCACACCTTTTTGACTCACCCCTGGGGATAGTGAGGGTCGCCAGTATCTTTTGGAGTCCATGGCTCATGGATTTATGTTGACACCGGATTTGGTCGCTTACCAAAACACTTGCGTACATGTTTTCATACAGAAGTGACATCTTTTCTTGCTGTCCAGGAACCAGGTTGATATTATTCTACCACAATGCAAATGCATATATTTCAGTGGTTATGAAGGGAAACAATGTGGCTAGATACAAGTTCCAGAGCTACATCTTCATAGATTGTATGCATGTATGAATTCCATCCTGTACCTTTTTCACGGCGTACGCAAGTTCATCCAGATGCCCTTCACAGCAGCCGTGACCTACCAGGAAATCTCACAAGGTTGCTTGTCCAGATGAGACATGTAATTGTTTCAGTGTGTCTGGGTCTGCTGCCCCAGGATCCTCTCCCAATTAGACCTGCCATGAACAATTGTGAGGGCTTCATCAGCTGCCTCCCTTCAAAGAAAAAGTGCAACATCTGTATTTTGAATCTCCAAAGGACTAACTTTTCTAAACTTAAACACTTCTTAAGGTGTTGTACAATACAGTTTACAACCACAACATAACATTGCTGGTTTAGGGTTGGGTTACTCGGACTGGGACACGAGAGCATTCTAATGGTCAACTTAATTGAGAGCAATGGATGCCTCATTGCACTCACTGAGCCACAGGGATGAGCTTAGATACTAATTTTGGCCAAAGAGCTGGGCCTTCAAGGTGAGGGCAGAAAGTGTCGAAAGCTTTATATTGAGTTTATGTATTTTATTATACATCATCTGTTTAGTGTTTGACACGCCGGCCCTAAAATACCAGGTGTGTGTCTGAGACGTAGATGTATAGGTCTCCAGTCTCACTCCAAAGATGTAAAAACCAGTTGATGGACTAGAAATAGGGAATACATGCTGTTTCACACATTCTTTACATATCTTTCCTCAAGAGTGAGCAATCCCTTCTTCACCTGTAAACTATCTTGGCCTCAGACCGACATAACAACTCTTTCTGATTTAGTGACAGACAATGTGAATATACATCCAGATAAAAGATGAAGGGTAACAATACTTTTCCAAATCTAGTCATGAGATATAGTCTTAAGGAGTCAGTTATGCGGGGTTACAGGATAATGATTTAAGTGAGATGATAATGGCAGCTATTATCGTCCTAAAGCAGCACTTCACTAAACTAGCTAATGAGCTCAACTGGATCTGGACTGTATCTCATCCTGGGTCACAAAATAGAGGTCATTGTGATGCGGGTCATTAGTGAAACGACAGGATCGTAACCATTTGTCAATTTGGATCATTACTTAGCGCTCGTATAGTACCACATCATCTAATAGGGGGCTGCAGCAGTGATGTGTGGGGTCCTCTCCCAGATTTTTATGACACAGCCTTTATTCATCCACTTCCAGTATATACAGGGTAAAAGCATCAGCAGTAAATTTCACTCTGACATCACAGCAAACATTAGTTTTCTGAGACCTGCCCTGTACAGTGTTCCAACCAGGATTTACATCTTGGTGGCTCATTAGCTCAGGGTGTGGTTATTGTATAGTCATGTGTCATAAAAAGCAAATCACCCCCCCACTGGAGATATAAACAGCTGGGTGTTTGCAGCGGGGCAATGCTTTATAATACCCTTTACTGCTCTGTAGGTTATAAGATGCCAGCAGTTCGGGCCTAATTGCAAAGCTGACTTTTCAGATGTATTAACTCAGAATCTGTCAGAGGCACATTAACATCACACCGCCACTGAGAACGGAGGACACTATTCTAAGCCTTTGATGAGTCAGTGCGGTCACCCTGCAGAAACGATCCACCTGACACAGACAGCTGTGTTGGTGCTGGCGGCCTTCCGCCCGCATCTCGGAACAAACAGCGGCATCCGAGTAGAAAAGCCTCACTTCAATTATGCATGTGTTCAAATTAAGGGTTTGCAGTGTTGGCTGCTTTGCTTGCAGACAGCAATCTAGATACACACACACACACACACACACACACACACACACACACACACACACACACACACACACACACACACACACACACACACACACACACACACACACAAAATTACCTTCAAAGACCTTGCTGGACAAGTTTTCCTTTCATGTCACGTCTGAGTAGATGTGTAAAGATTGAAAATCATCTTCACACTAGAGGTTGTTTGGTTCAATACAGCAGAATGTGTGAACAGCAAAAACTGAGATTCTGGTTAAACAACAAGGTCACTGGTTCGAAAATTCTACCAATTCCATTCCACCGTCATTGGATTAGCCTACCAGTACTGTTTAATCAGCACCTACCTATTCGGAGTCAAATACTAGCCTCAGCTGTGTTGGCAATTATCACAATTGATAGTGATATCAAGTTGCTCCATCTGCCGCCGCGCTCATGCCCCCATTACCTCCACACACACAACAGCCCCGTGGGTTGGCTCAGCATCTCCACTCAACACATCACCACATTATCGTCTATTTTAACTAAACAACCATCTACTGTTTATCCCAGTGAGTCCTGTCTATGTATCAAAGTGCTCTGTTTGTGTGTAATCTCTGCGTAATGGATCATTTGCCACCAACAAATGAGCAGATCGTAGAATCTGATCAGTAAACTCAGTACCAGTATTCGGGTTATGTACTTCATGTGTTGATCAGGCTGCATATATAATGTCAGTGACACTCCCTGTGATCGTCCACGCGTCCCGTCACATTTACTTTGATGTCTGTTCATATCGTTTTTTATTTTGCTGAGTCATGGTGCGCTCCTGTGATCTCACATTCTACATAATATCAGTTCTAAATGTCCTGTCTTCAGCCTGTGTGATTCAAACCTTCACCTCTCTCTGCGACGTTCTCAGTCATTACGTTCATCTCCTTCAGCCGGTGTCCGGAGGAGTGTTGCTGTTATTTGTGGGGAGGGGCGGGGTGTGGGGAGGGGCGGGGTGTGGTAACGTCCGAACACATTCAATTTGGTGACGTATCAAGGAAACGGGTGGAATTGTGTGCGAAACTGTGCGTGAAACTGTGCATACAAACGGAATCTTGCTGAAAGCAGTTACAGCCCTATTTTGCATTATCTTTCACTCTGTAATGGCATTTGTGCACCCCATTATTGCCATAGATTAATCAATTTCCGGGAAATGCTGAACACTAACTAACATTATTGTTAGATTATGGTTAAATGTGGACTTAGAAACTCTACTTTCACTAATTATTAATTGTAAACCTGTCTATGAGCTTCCTTTCTTTTCCCTCCAAAGAATTGTATCTCAGCTGCTTTCAAACCAAATATCTAGGAGAGATGTTTTTCAAGACCACCAAAGTGGTAAATGTTGTAATGCTTACTGTGGATTCAGATTCGTACTCTTTGTCATACTCCCCTCACCTGGGTGCAGCTTAGAACACCATGTATACCTGTGCATTCAAAATGTATATAAAACAGATGTGGCATTTCTGATCAGGCTCTCACAAAAAGTTGTTCAAATGAAAAAACACAATCGATGCTCTGTGTGAGTGTTGAAGTAATAAAGCAGAGAAATACAGTACTGCAGGGCTCTGTTCTTGTGCCATGGTCTTTGATCTCTTTTTACCTCTTGGTCTTTGTACTTATTATATTATTATTCAAATCACAATATTAATTTCCACCTAAATTAATGTTCATTAAATTAGAGGACTGCATGTCTGCTGTGAGTAGATGGATATCACACAATTTCCTGTTCCTGGATTTCGATATTGCTGAGCTGCTATTCATTGTCCCAGCACAACATAGACCCTGTCCAGAGCCGGTATTACAATCCATACTGAGACATCCATTGAAAAGAGGACGTCATTCATTTACTCTGTTCACATAAGCCATTAAAATATGTCCTTAATGTGATCACAAGGGCGTGATGTCTTTGTGCAACCAGGTGCATTGTTTATGTTCACAAATGGCAAAACACAGTCTTTCCCTGTCTGTCTCAAGGTGCTAGCGTAAATAAATATTAGAGTGACATGGTAGAAGTATTAATCAAATGAGTGAATGTGCAGCTTTGCTATGAAGTTAGATTTGACCAGTTTAAAGGTATAATATGATGTATGTTGGGTCTCCCTCTTTTCTATTCCTCACATGCATCTACACCTTCCAGCCCTCTCACTTACCCTCCCCAGGCTCTCAGCCCTTCACCCCAGATGTTTTGGATCAGGATTGTACTTTTCAAGTGGTCCCAGCCTTTTTCTTGTCATCTCCCTCTGTGTTTGTTTCATTTCATTTTATTCATCCTGAATGTTCTGCTTGGTTTTTCCTGTTTTCCTATTTCTACAGCTGTGTGCTGTGAAGCCAGGTCAAGTAGCTCACTCAGTGTAACGTAGCGGACAAGCTCCAACTGCAGTTTTGATCCAATAACCAGTTTCCCGTGTTCAGGAAACAACACTGCGCTGCATCCGTTAGCCTCATGGCTAGCTCAGGCTAACATGTCATAGCACAGTGAGACTTTGAAACAAGCAGTCTAATATCTCTATCTGTGATCAGTGTAATTGTACGCTTCAAAGGCCATTCCGGCTCCAACATATACGGACGTACTCTTAAATTCACACTTTGAACTCGGTTACTTTTCCTTGCATTGTTTATGTCTACCAATCGGCCAATCAGGAGAGAGTGACATTTCAGCAGGGTGTGTTTCTGCCTTGGATGGAATTCCTGACATTTAAAGGGCTTGTTCAGAAAAACAAAAGCATTTCTGAGACTATAAATACCATTTATCATCATAATAGAGGCTAAAGAACAAATAGAGAGCACCTTAAAGGGGCACAATAGGTCCCATTTAATCAATATCGGTCTTGAATTCTCTGGGTCCACTGTTTATATTCCACACGGTGCGCCTCTGTGCGGTCTCTGTGTGTGGTCACATCGCTGTGTCACATGGATGATGTGACCTGAGTTAAATTATTTTCATTCTGTTTTTATTGTTCTCAATAATCCAGACTTTATACAAACTATCAGAGAATCAGACAGGGAGTCAGGAGGTGACACAGTGTGTATGTAAATATTAACGTCATATTCGCACTGCAAAAATATGTATATTTTTAAAAGTAATTCAGGCAGGTGATGAGGTTGGAGTTTATATTATTTACATAAAGTCTCACGGCACCTCGTCAGGTGCCCCAGTGTAATTTTCCCAGGACACAAGCTTCTGTAACTAACTTTTCACTCACTGTTATTAAGATGCCTAATGTAACTTTAGAAGAGTTTTTTTGTTGTTGTTTCTTATTACATAAAATATTGACAGACAAAAATGTTAATTACTAATCCCTCTTCTGTGAAGAAGAAAGACAGAGATGACACACATTCACATTCTGCAGTCTACGGCCTTTAAAATGGTAACTACAGCTATAGAATGTTTGTTCCTTGTTAGACACAAGAACTCAATTTTGTGTCAAATCATTTACTTTTATGGTCCATTCCCAAAGGTCATGACGTCTGTAAACACACCCCACACCCTGCTTTATTTGATGATTGTCAGCTATTTAATGTCAAAGTCACTCATGCTTGTAGACAAAGTCTGGGACTAAGAAGTGAACCTTTTGACAGGCTCATAATACATCTCTGTGTAGTGCTTGGCGGTGCTGATCAACAATACACATGCTTGGATGCCCATGTAGGCTATTTTACAGCTCTTGATTTCACTAATACATTGTGGAAGGAAAGACGAGGGTTGCACACCGTTCAAAGAAGGGAGGATGTAAGGAGGAGACAGGTCATTGTAGACCTGTGAACTGTGTAGTTACCAGTCTTCCTTGAAAACCCTAAGCCAGGGGTTTTCATAGTATTAGACAGTCAGCCTTCCCCCAAAGGAGATGAAGTTGAAGGGGGGCTACTCCTTTTAAAAATAAGTATAGAATGGGGATAGCCAGCATGGTGCCCTCAGGCACCTGGTCGCCCACAGGGACAAATTAGTTGAATGCAGGGCATGTTTTTAAAATATCACAAGTCATGGAAGACCCCAACCTACTCTGTCAATTGCTTGATGTTTCAAGATTAATAACACTAGCATTATAGCAGGAAATTAAAAGTTCTCATGGGGTTAGGGGGTGTAAATGCCATGAAATACAACACAAGCTATATACACAGGGAATGTGTGGACAGCATAACAACACGTGTATGTGTGCACACAAGTGCAGATCCACATATGCTCCACAATATTGAGGAGTGCAAATCACAACGACATTAAGACGAATCACAACAACATTAACTTCTACCGGAAGAGACGGGACAAACGAGCCAGAGCTTCCCACCTCCTTAGCAGAGGGTGTCACTGATTGGATGCTTTGCCAACGACAAACTCATTTTGGTACTGGGCACCCATGGACAGACAAATATGACCTGTCAGCAATAAAGTTTTTCACCTCAACGACATGTATCGTCACGCTGAATAAATCTGTCTGACTGTATCCCATCAAAGTCACTCTTTGCCTTCCACACTGCTGTGTTATCATGACTAAAAATTGACTTTGTCACACCCTGGCTGAGGTTGAACAAATTAATGCAATATTGTGCAGATTTTATGAAAGGTGCATTTCCCCTCGGTTCACAGCTACGCGTTCGCAGAACAGACACTCTCATGCACACGCTCGGAGGGGCGGGGTATGCAGACAGACTGACACACACTTACAGGAGTAGAAGTGATGTGTTTCTTTAAATGACAACAGTCATTGTAGGAGCCAAAGTGTCTATTTTGTGCGTGGTTCATAATGATTGGGATACGGGGCAGTGTCTATGTCTTTGGTGCTGTTGTAGGCGTGCACCATGTAGCCAACATGTTTGCTCCATGTCCGTTTCTTCTCAGATCCCAGGGTCCTCTCAAAGTCTCTCCCTTAATCTGAGCGGATTCTCGCTGGCAGGCAATAACGGATGAAATACTTGTCCACCAGGATCTTTGCCACCGTCTGCGCTTTCTGATTTCTGCTGGGTAAAGCTTGAGCATTGCATGTGAGGTGATCTGTGACAACCAACACGTTGCTAATGCCTGCAGAATCTTGCTCCAGGGACAGAAAATCGATGCACACAAGATCCATTGGTCTATTGCTTGTAATGTGATGTAATGGTGCTCTATGACAGGGGGTCTTTTGAGTGACACACTCTCCACAGTTCATTATGTACTGCTCCACATCACATGCCAGTTTGCGCCAGAAGAATTTGCTCCTCACCAAGTCCGTAGTTCTCTCTATGCCAAGATGTCCTTGGTCGTCATGCGTGGCCTTTATAACAACGTCTCTGAACTCTCTTGGTAAGACGAGTTGAGTGAGTTCTTCTCTGGAGGGCCGCTTGCCTAAGTGATTGGGCAGCCATTCATCATCAGTTTCCTCATCTCTTTTTTGAAACGCGACAGTTCTGGACTGGATTCTTTTTCCTCAGGCCATTTGCCACGTTCCACTGCTTGAATGGCAGATCTGATGACTGTATCCTCTTGTTGAGCTTTAACAAGCTCCTACCTTGATAGTCGCACTTGTGACTTTAACTCTAAAATGTTTCACAGCCTGTTATATTTACATAACGAGTAGGAAGACTGTTTTAGCTGCACACTTAAAATGATCCAGTATTAATAGTAACTAAATACATTCATCTGATTTACCGTGCTCCTTCCATGATGGATTTCGTATGAATAGCATATTTCATTAGAGGCTTCCTGCTCTTAAAAGTAGACATGTCTATGTGATTACAACCTCTTATGAAACCAGTGAACGAAAAACTTAGGAGCATGATAACCTTAATGACATCACAGTGCAATCAAGTTTTACAAGGCTAAAGACATGGCCCATGTTAAACGAGCTAAGAAGTGACATGTGATAACCAAGTGACCTAACTTCATATGACAATCAATGGAATGGCCATCAATGAGCAGAGTCTGAAAATTGCATATCCGTTTTCATTTGACTGGCTATTGTGGTCACAGCATGTAGGTTATGACTTGATACAATTATTTGAGTCGAACTTATTAAGTAAATATTCACTTAAGTGTAATGACCATCGATAACTCTTACTAAAGCCTGTATAATTGTATAACAACAAAACACGACTACACTAATCTACTACATAAGTAGACGATTGGTGTATGGCAGGGGTGTCCATTATATTTTGCCCCCCACAAGCTACATTTTAATGACAAAGTCACGGCAATCTACCAGGTCGGCAGTGATTTTGTTGAACGGAGGGGGGGGGGGGGGGGGGGCCCCCCCCACAATCAACGGGGCTACCCTCGCAATCGACATAATGGCCACCCCTGGTGTATGGTAATTTTCTGCCCATATTCCCTGTAATTTGACTAACTTGCCTTTACAACTCCAAAAGCTAAACAACAAATGATCTGTATGACGACTGTATTCACTCAAAACACAACACAATATAATTATGTAAATACTGCTTTTTAACCAAGAATAGTTAGCTTGTGGTTAGTTAGTTAGTGTTGCAGCAAAGTGTGTTAACAGAAAAACAATGAAACCGTCATGAAAAATAATGTTCACCATCTATTTAGTTGCTTGTCCTTCTCTCACTTTCTGAAAGTGGAAAGAAGGGTGAAACATGCTGCCTATACCTGACGTGCAAAGTATAAAACTATAAAACTATTTTTGGTTGGACTGGCTTCCTTTTTTGTGAATAAATTGTAATAGTACTTCATAGTTTTATAACCATTTCTCACTGCTCTTGGTCAAACATGGCAATGGAAGTCTTTTTCTGGAATAGTGAATCATTTTGCAAGAAAGTTTATATGACCATGTGGTATGAAATAAGGCTTTATTTCTGGCTACATTCTGTTTGCCTCAGTAATAAATATATGTGGGGTGTCCATGTGCAGTGTTGAGGTTTCCCTTCCAATAAACCATCTGACAATGACTGCAATGTTCAGCTGTTGCAGATTTACGCAGCTTGAGGAGGGAGAAAGAGAGAGGGTTCAGAAAAACAGGATTATGATGCCATAAACCTGCTAAATGCTTGTTTTTTCTAACGGAAAATAACAGGTTGATTTATGAAGACATATCTTCCATCAGAGGAGCTGCAAGGAAACAGAATCTCATGTGGAAACAATCACCATCTCTTAGCATTCAGGCCTCCACAATACCCCTGCTTTTCAGTATCTATTGATGTACATCAAGCTGTCTGGTCTTATTAACTTGAAACCCAATTGACATAAACCAAATTATATCAACTAGGGGTGTAACGATACACAAAAATCAAGGCTGGATACGTACAGCGGTTTTGAGGTCACAGTTCACTTAATTGATCGGGGAAACATTGATATAAAGTCCACACATCGCTTCACGGGCTGCCCTGTCTCCCCGCTCTCCTGCAGAGCAGGGAGGTGGAGGAGGAGTGGGGCAGGAGGGAGGCGGCAAAGTGCACCTGAGTGAGCAGCAGAAAGAGAGGGGGAAGAAAGAGAGGTGCGCTGTTGGACGGCGATCTACCAACATGTCCTAATAATCATGAGTCACAACGAATCGATAATGAAAGTCGTTACCAACACTTTTAATAATCGATTTTTATCGATTCTATCGATTCGTTGTCACAGCAATGGTCTGTCTTTTTTTCCCCACAGGATTAATAGCTTGAACTATTTAAAAGTAACGAAGCAGAGTTGACCTTGACATTTCTGCTGGTTACTAATATTTGTCTTCATTTGGCACTTGTCATATCTGTAAATTCTTTTCTCTAAATGCCTCTTAACCATGCCAAACATGCATTGTTGGTGCTGTCTGTCTTCCTTTAGCACAAAGAAACGTTTCTAACGGCAATAGCATACGGAAAAAGAATGAGCCCAAAATGTCAAAGCATCACTCTCACAGAGATAACATCCTTCCCGATGCATCCAAATCAGGCCAGTGTGTCTGCATGTTATTCACACTGCTGCCGCAGACACAACAGAGGCCACGTTGGAAGACAGCTCCCACCTCGAAATGTGGATCAGTGAGCTTACTCATTCGCTTATTGTTTTTATTTAGGGAAGGAAAGCATTTTTTCATTTTTTCACTTTTGCTCACAGCATTTTACCACCTATTTGAACCACCCCATCCATTCCCATCTGTGAGCCCCATATTATAGGACAAACCTGTGTGTGACTGCTCCACATGGATATTTATATACACCAGAGAGAACTGATGGATGAATTTCAGATGTGCTTCCCAAGAGTCTGAGGGGATGTTTCCATTTCTAGACTGGGGGGTGGGGTGGCCCCAGGGAATAAAGAATCTAAGGTGCCCGAGCTGCTGTTTCCACGCGATTATCTCACTTCCAGCTGATATTTCCACAGCCCTCTGAAACGTTTTGCATTGAACAGAGCAGATGCATTAATGTCAGACAATATACTTGAGTGAGTATGTATCCAATGAAACAAAACACGTGATTGAGGAGACTCAGCTGTGGACCATTATGCTCCATTCGGACTGTGACAACAAAAGGCGCAAACCTGGTCCAGAAAAGAAGCACATTGTGCACAGCTACACCCACTTTGTTCTCTTTCCCCTTCATTTATCCCCAAAACAAATACTTTGATTTATTTCCACATCATGTAAACTTCGCCGACCCGAGCAGATTTATCTGCTATTCTGGAAATGCATGTTTCCTTTTACAGCAAATTCCCAAACGGTCTCATTTTTAACTATGAGTATCCAAAAAGTGCATAATATTATATACATAAATAACAGACTCCCCCCAGTTGGGGAAAACACACAAAGACATTTCTTCCAATGTTACCTGGATACCCAGGAGAAACCAAATCTATAACATGCACACTGGCAAATGCACTTTTTGAGGCACAATCTGTTTCCTGAAATTAATGGGCTCTTCTGTGCAAACCAGGAACTACATGGAGGCAACACCAGGTGAAACAATACAAATAAAATATACTGAAGTGGAGTAAAAATATTCAACAGAAGATAAGTCTTAAGCACTAATTAGCGATGACCTTAATTTTCCACTGTCTGATGATGTTTGATTTGTGCTGTGTCACAGTTAACAAAAATAATTGTCCCTATGTGAATAATTTGTTTTCTTTATGTGCAATAAATTAAGTTTTTCCACACCAGAACTCATGAGTTATGTTTTTTTGGACAGAAAAATGAAACTCACCAAAACCAGTTTTCTTTTCTATTTTTAGATACCAAAGAAGACCATCTTCAGTTTAGACATCAGTCTAAGAAACTAGGTATAATATTCCAAAAGGTCAAGTATTGTTTTACATGTACTTTGATTTAATATCATCTGCAAGATTTGACAGGGTTAAAAAAATCGGTTGGTTCTCTGGATCAACACATTCAACCAAAATGGACACAAGTTCAGGTATATGAGGCCAAATTAAAGACTGTTACAGAGTCTGTAGTAAAGAAAAGTAAATATAATGTGTCAGTTCATGCCACATTTGGAGCATCTAAATGATTTCACTGAATCCTTCACAAGTCTCGGACGTCCAACATTGGTAACAATTAATTTTAGATAGGAATAAAATATCCTGTCAAATATAAAGGAGGGGAATGCAGTCTGAATCCTGTGTTACCATTATATATTCAATTCCTTACAGTAGAAGAAAAGATGTAGTGACATGTACAGAGTCAAACAAAAAATATCAATACTTCCCAAGCATAAAAAAGGTGGGTGACAAAAATAAATTGTCTCCAGTAATTTAAACATTTAATTTCCTAATTGCTCATTCTGCTGACTGCTGACAGTGAATGAAATCATTTTTAGTCTGCACAACAACAACATAGCAGAAAGTAAGAAATATACTGCTTATAAAAACAGTCATGTTACCACATATTCGTTTGCACTGGATACTGAGAGTAGATTAGTGGACGTATTATGTTGTTATGAACAGATTATGCATCCCAACTGATATGAAAAATGTCATCGAGAGGATGAGTGCAGCATGTCATCATTTGCCTATTCATTCTTGACTGACCATTACAACTGCAAGAGCAAACGGGTTGTTAGGCTTTATTGTGTGGCAATATATATTAAGCTGCTGTGGAAGTTAAGACAGAAGAGAATCTCAATGGCTTAGCGATAATATATTGGGCATCCATGTCAGCTGTGGCAGGAGGGAGAGTTGTAGTTCATTAATGGCTTGACAGTTATTGTCTACGGTGCAATTTATTGATTAACTGTTTTACAATAAAATGGCTGGATGGATAAAGAGAAAAAGGTGGTGGAAAAGGAAGTACTTAAAAACGTAATGTTTCCGCTTCAGTTGTATCAAAGAGCTAACTGCACATATATTTCATAACAGAGGGTTTCAAACATAATTTCTTTGTGAGAATAGTTTTGTGATGAGTGACAACTCTAACCAGCAGCTCCGTTGCTAGGCAACAGATGCAAGGGCAGGACAAGGTGGTCATGCCGTGAAAAGCCCACCTCATTTCAGGGGGCCTTGCCCACTCTGCCCATCTGTTGCTCAAGTATGTGGTGCCTGATTTGGGAGGTAGAGTATGTGGTCCTTGATTTGAGATGCAGCCATGTATGCGTCGTCGATGAAAACATGACACATCAAAGGTTTTAAGTGTTCAAGTGCTTAAGAAAAGCCCCTGAAAGCATCAGACTGATCTATTCTCAATATTTGTTGTTGAACTTGATTTTAACACATATTCTCAGAACACTTTATGAGAGATTAAGGAAGTGTTCTCAAACTCAATATTCTTGGCTGAAAATAACAAAATATTATAGTTATTTAAAATAATTCTATTAATAGAAATGAAGCTGGTTACGGAGTACAAACGTGCCATTAGCAGAGTGAGTACAAGAGTGATCTTCAGTGTTTTACTGAAAACAGAGAAATTGGTAAAGAAGAAATGTTCCTTTTCAGAGAAGGTAGTCTGTGAGGCTCACTGTGTATTACAGCACCAATTACTAGGAAATGTGAGTTCAAAAGTGGATCAAGACTTAACGACTGGTGTCATTAAGTCATTAATGAGGTATTCATGCTGCAACTATGAAGTGAACCCTCTCTCTCTCGCATCCGGTTGCATGTTCACACAGTTTAGGAGCATCACTTTGGCATCAGTGGGCGAGTAACTGAGCCGGTTGACCAGCATCGAGACTCGGAGTGACAGGCCTAGTCTCTGTGCGTAGGGGTGGAGGGGATCAGGGCGAACAGGGAAGCTCTGGTGCCTTACAGCCCACAGTAATCTTGGATCACAGAGTTAGCTGCGTTAGCCTCTCCCGCTCACTGCAGGGATTAGAGACACTGAGCTGACCACTCTGATGAAACACTTGCAATATCTGGGGACTGACGGAGACTTAGCAGGGGGATGGGTCACTACTGTCAGCTCAGATAAGGACGCAAATACAGAAATCCACTATGATGTTCTCATGAAACCATTCTGACAAATATTACTGTACTTCCATCACTTAACAGTTTGATTTTGACACTATTTTCTACAGCGAATGGATGATCACATCTCGTTCTCATCGCTCCACTTTGCTCACATGCTGTGCAGACTGTACAGTATGAATTGTTTTTTCCTTACCCACGGCGGACATGTTTAAATCCAGATCAGGGCCCTATCCTCTCTGCAGAGATCACCATTTTGCACGCGAGGGGCAACCTCCGATGCAAAAAGCCGAAGCACGATAGGAAGTGGAAGAAATGTGCAGTTCAAGGCATAACCGCTAGGGGCTGACTCCAAAAGGGAGCGGAATCTCCCTTGTTAAAATGGCCAACTTCTGAGGTCAATTAAACATGTTTGGTACAAAGTTCAGTTTTGGTCTCAATCAGTCACATGTTACCGTGACAACTGTACACGGGGTCAATCTTTTTCTCACTCGCTTGTTTTTATTCTGTCGATGGTTGAAACTGCACATAATTCAGAGGCTGATCTGGTACGTACCACCGGTGACGCGACAGCCCCATGAGCCCACCCACAGCTCTGTGCGTTCCGCCTCTATGCCCGTTTTTGAATAGACCGGCAAGTAGGAGAAATTAGGATTGGGCAATATGGCGACAAGGGACTCGCTCCCACAACTGACCTTAAAAACACTGTGCAGTAACCAACTGGTGATGTCACAGACGTCTATCTTCAGTCTATGGTTGCCGTGCTTTTACACAAGGCCAGACAGGACAAAAACTAACCATCTTTTTAGGTTTGTTGTACAAATGTATGACGCAGAATAAGGATGATAAGGAACATGTCATGAGCACAAAAAGCTCCACAACTACAAGTTTTTCATGTACATTAATCAATGCTATAGTAGTGCCCCCCATTCCACCCCCCCCTCTCTCTCATGATAATGCTCCACTGTTTGCTCCACAGTAAAGCCAATACACATGAATGAGGTCAGTAGCACTAAAGGTTGAGAGTTGTAGAATAGAATAGAAACAAATAGAATTGTGAACGGTAGCATTTCACACCCAGCACCTGCTTGACATAAATCACAGCATATTCATTCAAGAAACATCGGCCTGCCCTTTGCCTCAGACCTGTTTCAGACGAACCTTTGACTGCTAAGTAGTTAGCTAACGTGTTAGCTCAAAAGCGCACTCACCAGGAAACTCCTGGTTGAAGGGAAACCGAGTGATTCCGGATGTTGAGTCCTCTCTGGCAGGAAGCGCCTCCCCTTCTCTCGCCGAGAACAAAGGTCGGTTGTTTCCACTTCCTCCCCTGCTTGAGAATCTTTCCTCCACGGTGTTCGAACACACCTGTCCGGGCTAGGTGCTCCACAGGAACACGTCCGCGCGCTGCTGCCACAGATTGCCAATGATGCATTCAATGAAGCTGCGTAAAAATGACACATTTCTTCACGTGATGCAATTATCACCCATGCAAACAGGTTGTGTCTTCACTGTCCATATATTTGGTGGTTGGCTTGCAGTCAAGATTACATAGTAGAATGGAACTTAAACAATTCAACGTAAAGATATGTATTATTTATCATTATTCTTGTACTGTCCACCAGTGGCGTCGTTAGGCCTATTGTAGGGGGGCTGATATATATGTACCGGTAGATATCCTGGGGGCTAAGTAAATACGGGTTATATAAATAAAATATGACTGATTGAAGACGGGACTTCAGGGATTGATATACTGCATTTGACTGTGTAAAATTTTGGCCAATTGAATTAACAATCTCCCTCCAATTAATTCAAATATGGTTTCAGAAGCAATGTGTTGGGTAGTGGCAAAGGTTTGCCCTTTACTGTGTGCCACTATCGTTAAACATTGGTTATACAATAAAGAAACAAGATAACGCATAACTGTTGCGTATTGCATTTGAAGGCTTCATAGTTGGTAAAGATTTCCAAATGGAGCCACATATCAAGGAAATCTTATGTCAGGTCAACAATGCTCATTCACTATGTCACATTAAATAACCTCTCCTGCCTGCCCCATCAGAGATGTTAGCAAGAGTGGTGACAACATTCAAAAGTGTAGCAAAGTGTCAGGAAACAAATTCAATTGTGCATGTTTGGATTTACATGCTTGAGGAGAGATGCCACCTTGCGCTGAGAGCTTACGCACTGAGACTGATCCAAGCTAACAGAGGAGCAGGAGAGTTCCAATTCAGTCACTGCATGGCAATTATATCCCTCTAGGCCATGCTCCTCCAGAGTATGTTCACATGTCAGTGAAAGGCACTGCTGTGATGACACAGTTGGGGAGGTATACATATTTGATGACCTGCAAGTGGGAGTTCAATGGCTGATCAAAGTAAGGAGAAGGGCTCTGGAACCCATTAGGAGAAGAAATATTGGGAGTGCAGATGGGATAATATCTCAATGTCGAGTTTTCATTTAGGCATATTGCATAAATATTCATGCTATATTGAATCAAGCTTTCTACAGTGCAACAAAAGGGGGGGGGGGGGGGGGGGGGGGTCAATTTCTTTTTGATTGTGCACTTTACTGAACCTGAGGGCAGCTTCCCTGAACCATCATGGTGTTATGACTGTTGCAAATACATTTGACATTTCCACCAGTGTAATAAAAGTGTGTGAAGGATGAAGAGGACTACTGACATTTGTGGTAATAAATAGAGTGGTGGGCAACGGTCTGGGAGCTCTTGACCTCATCTCAGGACGGGAGTTGACTATGCATTTCCTGTTTGAAGTGGCCAGGTAAATGAAAGGTAAAATAATAAGGTGGAGAGGTGCCGTCACTCTGTGCTGCGTTGTAGGCCGGGGGGAACAAAAGAATGACATTCTGCTGTTGCGAATAAAAAAAAAGATAATCTCTGCCATCAGCAGCAGGATGAAGAGTATATCACAGTGCACGCATGACCTGCTTCACATGGAAGAGGGCTCACACGGCATGTCCTTCAAGACTTCAAGGCACAACATGGCAAAGAGTTCATTTCACTTCCACAGACACTAAGGAAACCTTGCATTTTGATTCTGGCTTCACCTAAAAGTCCTCTTGAAAATATCACCAAATGAACACCAGCACACGTGATGTGATATTGGCGAAAAGAACGTTGTGCTCAATGAGTCCTTCGGGCTCTAGGAATGGTTACAAATTGTACCACGCTGCACATCTGTCACCTCATGTTCACCTCCAAGTTTTTGGAAGAAGCCATTTGTCTAATTAAAAACAGAAAGGGCCAGGAGTTGGTGTGTCTTTGTGGCGGTTTCCACAGAGGAGGACCCACAGTGGACCCATTATATAAATTAGGATGGGGAAGAAAAAACACAATTGCCTGTTTTAGAAAATTATAAATTGTATATATATAATTGTATAGCTGGCAGATTAAGAGCCTCCAGAGAGACACACACATCGGAGCAGCGACAGAAAACAACAAACTTTCACTGATGTTCTTCGTGAACTAATGTGAGAAAGAAGAGAGATGAAACCTCCACTGAGGTTAGAGGAGGCTTTGTGGTGGAAGGAGCAACTTCTGGTGAAGAAAGGTAACGGAAGACGTTTTGAATTTCTGGATTAATGAAGCTCGACTTTTCTCTAGCTAGTTTTGACTTTGTATGTCATATTGTAAGTGTAAATCAAAGCTTGTATTGTGTGTGTGGGTGTGTGTGTGTGTGTGTGTGTGTGTGGGTGGGTGGGTGTGTGTGTGCTGTGTCATGCCAAAATTTGCCACACAATAGTGTGCATGAATTGTTTGATGACTTTTTTAGAATAGTGTAACATTACAAAGTCAGAGTTTGTCCTGACAAAGAGTCACCATTTCTTTGTAAAGAGTTTTACACTTGATCAATTCCAACTTCAACTTGTAAAATCTGTAATGCATGTTCAATTTCATTGTGTTTTCCCGATAAATGACTAAAAATGATATTCCATTTAAAAATTTTCCTCAATTCAAACCGATTGTTTAAATGTTGTTCTGTTGCATTTCTTTCCTCTAACAAGAATGCTACGAAGAGGGGCTCTTAATAAAACTCAGCTGCACATTACACAAATGTTAGTCTTCATTCAGTGGCTCTCTGTCCATTAAAGATCGAAAATGTAATGTGCTTCTGGGCAGGTTTGCTCATGCGATTCAGATTCCCTTAAAACTCACATAACATCCTGTGATCTTTGGGTCCCAGAGATAAAATGAAGTCTGCAGGCTGCAGGGCTTTTCCTATCTCCCCCCCTCTGAATAATCTTGCTGCTGACATCAGACTGTCTGACTCTGAGAATTTAAATCCAAACTTAAAACTAATCTTTATGCCTTAACTTTTGGGTTAGTGGCTTATTCTATGACGATTGATTACGGACTTGTACCTGTTACCGTTTTCCCTCTGCGGGTCTGTCTCCGACACAAGAAATCCATTCAACCCACTGTGTTAGACTGAGTCCATGTTGTCCTCCTCACAGAGTTTACTGTAAACTGTCTGAAAACCACTGCATCCCTTTAAATCTCTGTTTGTTCCCCCGAGCACAGGAACTTCCTCTCCCTCTCTGTCTGACTCACTCTGACTCCGACGGCCTCACTCCACCTCCCAACTGTCGGTGCCTCTTCCCAGTTGGTTTGGATCTTCATCCTCCAGGAGTTCAGCCTCCCCCTTGTGTCTCTGTCCATCTTTGTGTTTCCTCACTAGATCTGAGCAATCTGGCTTCTCTTGCCCCTCAGGGCTTTGACTGTGGGTGGCTGTGGCCTAGGAGATCGGGTGAGTCGTCCTCTTATCGAGAGGTGGTTTAATCTCTGGCTCTTCTGGTCGACATGTTGAAGTCCCCCCCTGGCAAAGCACAGGACCCCAAATTGCTCCCAGTGCAACATTGATGTATGAGTGTGGGTGTAATACAAAGATGCTCCAAGCGTTTATGAGAGGATGGTTCAGTGTGATTCTTTCTATAAGGCATTTTATAGGTTTGTTTTGATAGAAAAAAGAGGTATAAATATGAATTATGGTATATTGTAGTCCTGAGAAATACTGAAAGAAATGCACTGTATAGTTTTTGGGCATTGACCATCTGCTGCACTCTTCCTGTCACAGCGAGGGAAAGGTATGAGTGAGGAGTTCTCGGGTCAGAAGGGACACTCGCTCGGGTGGAATAGGGGGAAGTGAGGACAACCACCTACTGTCCGGTTAGTGGACAACCCGCTCTGACTCCTCCAACACAGCCATCCACTGTGTGGACGGAAAGAAAGACATGCATTTCTCTGTTAGTGATGATCGGCAGTTGTTAAAGGCACATTGAGGGATTTTTTTCAGTGAAAACAAAAGTCAAAAGTGCCAAAGCTGCCCTGAATATGTTTTTGTGCAATTGATATTGCCATTTCTGAATGGACGGAGACGGATGTAATTCAGAATTCCACAGCAGTTTGAAGTCTTTTACTCCTCTTTCATCATCTAGTGTCTACTCGAGAGCACGGAGAGGCATGTGAACTCGAACCAGGAATTGATGGAATAAAGGCTGGCTTAGATACAGAAGGCTGGTGTTAGCTAACTCTAATGTATTTCTTCCTCGTAACTCCATCATGTAATGAAAAGATGAATTCATCGAGTGTGTCGCGCAAGAGCCAAGGTCTTCAAGGAGAGGCCGTTATTGCTCTTCCTACACCATGGAATCATCTGATCAGCTGGATCGAGTGATTTATCCCACTAGCCCTCCCCTTTCCTCTGACTCCAGTCCACAGTCTCAGTCATTCTTCTGGATGTCACCTCTGTAATCAGGGCCTGCCACTCTCCACAGTGAGGAGCCCTCTCTTTTGGACCACTCCTCATTCAAGGTCCATTAGCTCAGAGCTGCCGAGGCGCTTCGCTCCACCGCGGAGTGTCCGTGGGTAAAAACGGACAGAAAAGCATGAAATGTTGGCTGGACCCTCCTTAAGACAGAGCTAGATATCACCACATTATGACCAATGCCATTGATATGACCGAGCCCTGAAATGTGAGGCACGGCCTCCATTCGAATGAAACGGCCATTTGCTGTTTGAATAGCGACAAGGGTTAAATGGAAATGGCGGCATTAAGGGAGTCATTAGTGCAGGACTGAGGCATAACTGAGAACTCTTGCAGAGATTATCTACAAATGCTTGAAGATGAAATGAGGTCTCTGCAGGTCTACGTCTGCATGCAGGCAGAGAAATGTAGATCCAGGTTAATACCATGCATTACTGACAGCGAGGTGAGAGGAAACATCCACCTGCGGATACGCTCACAATGTTAGATAGCATCAGTTAGCGATGTTCGCGCTGTCCCAGGAGTGATGAAATGTTGCAATTTACCTTTTTAGGTGGAAGCACATTCCCTCATCTGCTTCTGCTTCGAGTCATGATTTCCAGCAGCATGTCCCAAAATGGCTTTAGACGATCCCCAGAGAAGAGGCTCGTCTCGGCTGTATCTGTTTCAGACGGCCAGGACAAATGCAGAATCCTTCTTTTTCTTTCTCCAGCTGGGGAAAAAGTCAGACTGCAGAGAGAAAACACTGCTGTGTCTGCTGCAAAAGTTAAATACCAAATAGATGTTCCTTATTGTGGGAGTGCTGCTACTATTGTGGCTGCTCTCAAGGTCATTTCTGAGGGCTGGCTGGCTGCAAAAAAAAGAAAAGAAATACCAATAAACAACTAAATGGACAGCGGAATACAAGATCAGGTACTGCAGGAACAACAACATCATGTAACTTCACCAAACCTTTCAAATGAGACACCCCGTCTTTTCTCTGATTAAATTCTTCATGGATTTCTTCAAAAGTTTCAGTAAGTTCAATTTGGTTCCACCTCAGATGAAATAATCATATTTAATTATAAACAACGTCCATATGAAGTTCATCTGGAATCAAGGCATTATGTGCAGACACCATAAGTACTGTAAATCATTCATATCATGCATAGGACTTTTGCAGTGGTCTGGAGCTTAATCCATCAATTTGCATTAATCAGCTCTGAAGTGCCTAAAGAGGGCATTAAAAGCTTAGTCTCTGTGAGGTTTAGTTTGTTCATGTGCTCCAGTGGAGGTTCCACAGCTTGATGCCTTTAAGAAGAAAAGTGTTATTCACAACCAACAGCTCCTCCTCCAATGAAGAGTTTAATTTTCACATCTTCATTTGAGGTAGTTCTCGCGGACCCCCGGGGGCCTCTGCCTGATTAAGCTATTGGGGATGGATCCATGTAAAAAGTTCATTTTGGCTTCCCATTGTTGCTCCCATTGCAAATTCATATTTACCATATATGAGCGTAAAACTCCCTTATTAAGGTTATAAGCTAAACATCATGACAGAAACAAACATTAAAAGATTTTTTTTTTTTATTGTGTCAAAAGCCACTTAGGAAAATGTAAATGTTATTAGGAAACATGCCACTGCCTCAGCAGGTGTAAAGTTACCGTATTTACTATCCTACGTATGTTTGCATGATAAATACAAACGTATGTAAATAAATGAATGATGCAAATTGGATGGAGGAAAAAAAGTGATGTCATGTTTTTTTTTTGAAGATCTTCAAATGTCAACCGTCAGTCTCACTTTGCTCTACACTTACCATGCGTTAGTTTACTGACGCGTGCAGCGCACACATACATCGCTTCTGCATCAGTGGCAATTTGAGGGATTCATTTGTGTCTGTCTGAGAACAGACACTCTAGAATGTCTGGAAGAAGACGCGGGGATCAGACCACAGACATTCTATTTAGTGGACGACCCGCTCGGCCTCATAGCTGGCACAATGGCATTATTAAAGGTGTGAGGGGAAAATGTAGTGTTTTTAATAATGTGTAGTGATAGCGCAGTTGCTACCAAGATGTTTCGCTCAAATATCAGTTGGGTTCTTATGAGATAAAAAACAAAACAAAAACAAAAACCATTGGCAATCTGCAAGATTCATCCTCTGGGAAACATGAATGTGGACAAAGTGTGAGCCATATTTACTGGCATGAGTCAGCGTGAAGCAAAAGTGGTGCAGCGTCCGACGAGCACGGTTCTCCAAAGCTTTCGGGACATATTTGGTCGTGTGTTTTCATAAAGGTTCAAGCAGTAAAACAGAGGAGCTCAGTTCAAAGACTCAGCTGCCGAGAGGCTGATGATGAGCCAGCGTAAGACTCATGCAGCAGGTTGTAATGTAATGTAATGAGTAATGTCACTTTAGCTGGAGCAAAGACGGTGACACCTTGCTTTAATCAACGTCAGCACAAGTGCACATGGTCAATTCCAAACATGTTGAAAGCCTGGGACAAACTGCAGTTTTGGTCTCACTCAGTCACATTTTCACAACTGTACGGGATGTTTTGTTTGAAATTGTGCGTATTTGAGGGCGTGGCCTCTTGCCGGACACCGGGGTCCACCTGGCACCTACTGCGGGCGAAGCAACAGCGCCATGGGCCCACCCACAGCTGTGGATATTCAATTGACACCAATAGAAATTGGAACTAAAATATTGCAAACTGGACCATTCATGTCTTTGATACATTATCATGCTCATTTGTCTCCTTGTTTGTGAAAATCTAAGCAGGTGTAGAGTCAGTATCATCCATTTGTCAAACTCTATCCATTGTTCTTAGTGTCTGGATTCAGTCTTCGTGTGACTGGTATTTCCAATCAGTGACTTGTCACCCGGCCTCCTCAGATGACGTGTTGCATTTGGTCGTATTTCAGCTGAAACACTTTGTGACAGGCACCAGATAAAGACATGTCAGTCGCTGCCTCCATGTTGTTTTCCGACCTCGCTCATCAGAAATTCCTTTCCCGACAAAGCCGCTCCGTGGCGGTGCAGAAAACCAGGAGCAAATAAGCCCCTCTGTCTTAAATGCCACTTGTCAAACGGATTTGACTGACACAGATTGCAGCGGATAAGGTTTCGGACCACAAATTTCCATCTTGACATACTTGGCAAATCTGGTTTACCAGTGAGGCATAAAGAACTGTCGTGTTTCCTCTGAGAGGCTTTTACTTTGGAGGAAACTTTTGACAGCATCTCAGGCTCCACTTTCCCCTCATTTATGACCTTTATGTATCGCATTGTTCAAACTCTTGTTTCCTGTCTCCTCTCATTAATTCTCCCAGTCGTACGAAGCAGTAATAGCTCTGCTTTGTATTCATCTGTCACTGCGGCAGAGGCTGGAGGTTATCAGTGTGAATGCTGCTGGCAATTATTACGCATCCATTTAGGATTTGCTCCTACATAAAAGTGTCCAAGTTGATTTATCAATTCAACGGGAGAGAATGTGAAGCTTTTAACATTGTTCACAACTCTTTAGCTGTTCCTTCGATTAGACTAGGATTATACGTAAGAGCCACTTTATTGGGTACGCGCTGGATTACATCCCCTTATTTCCTAAGAGCTGCTCTAATCCATGATGGTATTGAAGGTGTTAGGATTATTTATATGAGGGTTTTGGTCCATATTGACTTGATGCACATCCATGATGCAAATCTCCACGTCAACCACATCCCATACGCGCACCCCCCCCCCCCCCCCCCCCCCCCCCCCCCCCCCCGGTGCTGCTGTGTCAGTGTTGCTGCAGATTGATTCAGACCATGTGACACCCCAGCGTCCACCTGTAGACTCCAAACAGAGCCTCAGATAAAACAGTCGAAGTATTTCTGCTGAGCTGTCTGATTGAAATTCAAATTGTATTCACCGGTCACCTCCGGGAAAAGTCCGTGGTTTTAATATATTCAAACTGAGACGAGGTGAACGCACTCTCTACAGGTAGTGAAATGAATCCATTGAAACTAGAATGGTCTTATTTAAAGAAAACAACATTAGACAACACTCAGAACTTAATTAAATCGCTTGGCTTTAAATGACTTGCTATTTTTGTAAGTGCTGCCATCAGCTGACAATTGCAGTGCTGGAAAAAAAACAGCAGCATTTGATGAAAAGAACATTGTGCCGACTATTAAGCTTTGGAGTGAAAATATTGGTCTGTGGGAGCTTTGTGGCAGCCTGTGGTAGAGAAAACATTTGCACACATCGAGGAGGTAATGTATTCGACTCAATGCCGGTAAATTGTGGATGCAAATGTCCCACAATCGAGAGAGTGAAAGCAGAATAAGTGGCGATTTCCGCAACAGGAGAGAAAACAGAAGATAATCTAAAAATGAGGATGGAGCTCAAACATGCGGTGTGAGCAGGACACGCTGGAACCAGCTCCGGACTCTTCCAGCGCACCTGCTGAATCTACGTTACTGAGAGCGGGAAGCTGCTGGAGTAAATGAATTGAGGCCCACGGAAACCGCCCCTCAGACATCCATTGTTTTTACATCTCTCCTTTTGTACAGCACCGTAAAAAGATAACGATTAAAAAAAACCTCCCTTATCGTGCATATCTTTTCATGAGGCCGTTATGCTGACGCGTTTGGTCCAAAACGTACTGAATGTTTCACGTTATAGCCTTTGGAGGACTGTTAGGCTCCCCTGTATTTATAATGTTTCACCCGCAAACAGCAAACTCCATTCAACTTTCAAAATTCATGAGCTCCTCACAATGTTAATCTTTATATAAACTCGTTAGGTCGACATGTAAAGTTTGTGAGTTGTTATTATTTCTGGTTTTATGAGGCTTTATCCAGCCTGCGGAGGCCCACTGAGCATCAGCGCGCACAGCAATCACATATTCTCCATCCAAAGTTAAAAAAAAGAAAATGAAAGAAAACAATATACGGTACTGTGCTGCAGCCATGTCCAAAATTACAGAGAAGTAAAAAGAAAATGTATCACAAATGAATGGATTTTAACAACTTGAAACACAGTTGGCAGAAAAGTTCCGGCTCTCAAACGTCCCCGTGTACGTCAGCATCGTCGGACCGACTCCTGCTCCGTGACTCCCCCTCTGATTTGCAGACTCTCGCCGTAGCGATGGAGATGTTTGTGCTGAGCGTCTCTGGCCGACGGAGACCCTCCTCCTGATGCCGGAACCTGGACGAGATGCTCGCACCTTCCTTTTTGTCCGGCTCCCTGAGACGTTTTCCAGGACCCCCCTCGTGCTCTGTTGCGGTGTAAACGCTCGTCCTTGGATCTGGTTGTGTCGGTCGGTCGGACCAGTGTCCAGCGTCGAGGGTTCAATGC
>JAFBJT010108877.1:74504-89107 GCA_016785325.1 Chascanopsetta lugubris
TCAAAAATTACAGAAAAGTAAAAAGAAAATGTATCACAAATGAATGGATTTTAACAACTTGAAACACAGTTTGCAGAAAAGTTCCGGCTCTCAAACGTCCCAGTGTACGTCAGCATCGTCGGACCGACTCCTGCTCCGTGATTCCCCCTCTGATTTGCAGACTCTCGCCGTATCGATGGAGATGATTGTGCTGAGCGTCTCTGGCCGACGGTGACCCTCCTCCTGATGCCGGAACCTGGACGAGATGCTCGCACCTTCCTTTTTGTCCGGCTCCCTGAGACGTTTTCCAGGACCCTCCTCGTGCTTTGTTTAAACACTCGTCCTTGGATCTGGTTGTGTCGGTCGGTCGGACCAGTGTCCAGCGTCGAGGGTTCAATGCTCTTCATGTGGATTCAGCTGATGATGTCATTATGGGTAGAGCCCTGAGAATGTGCACAGTCTCATCTCTGCTGATTTCTGCAGCCATGCGCCAGGTTTTTCACAATGAATGTCCACCAGAGCCTCCACGCACGAAGTGCGCCACCTATGGGCTGCAAAAGGTAAACGTAGGACATTTCCATGCTCACCTCTCACCATGTATCCAGGTCTTACAATAAATCCATAGCTTAAAGTACTTAACCTATTTTCAAATACAGCCCCCCCCCCCCCCCCCCCCCCCCCCCCGCCCACCATGCATTGTCAAACTCAAAGGAGTGACCAACTCATTGTAGTTCAGGGGCCACAGACAAACCTGAACTCTAATGGGCCGAACCAGTCAAATCATAGCAATGATAACTTGTAAACAACAACAACAGATGTGAATCTAATGAAAATGCCCTGCATCAAAATGTTTAACTGGTTTATAAGTGACATGTCTTTTCAATATAACCGGCAAAAACCAAGTAGCACTGAGGCAGAGGTACGTCAGAATGAAGATGTATGATCCCAACGGAAGGAACGACGATTAAATGTGTCACATCCGATTCATGTCTGCACACATTTTGTTAGGAGATGTATTTTTGCTCATTGTCTTTTTATCTTTTACCACCACAGCACAAGGTCACAGTGACTCTGTGACATCAGACGACCATGATGACATCACCTGATATTTCAATCCGAGAAAAAAAAAAAAGATCCTGCCAAATTCAAAGCAATTCCTTTGAACTTTTCCAGAGAGATCATGTTCACGAGGCTTCATGAGGTCATTGTGACCTTTATTCTCATCACTCGTGACAAATCTTTGCATTTAACCGGGAGGAGCTACCGCACTGACGTGAGAGTGGGACATATGGACAGATGGACAGATGGACAGACGGACAACGTAAAAACAGGATGCCTCCAGCGATGGCACCAGCACAGTAGTAGTATAATAAAAGGCAGCAGCAGCGGCAGCAGCGATCACTCACACGGTGCTGTCAGAGTGATTAGCCCTTCTGCTCCTTGGAGGGACGCAGCTGTTCAAGCCGCAAGGTTACATCTCCCGAACCCTCACCCGCCTGACGGGAGGGAAAACTGCGGAGGAAGGTTCTGTCACCGAGCTGCATCGCCCCGAGGATTGTGCTAACATATTATTTGCAGTGCACAGTGAGCACACATGAGGAGATTCAGGTCCGGAGTACTGGTGAAGTAACGGCCAAAAACTTCTTATGCTGCCGAACTAATTGAACTGGTGGTAAACTATGTGTTGATTGGTTGATTTCCAGCAGAGGAAGGAGTGAGGAGAATGAGCCGGTCACAGAACCAAAGCCTATTTATGTCCAACCTATACCTTTATGTATATTTGCATGAATGAAATGCATGTGCACATTTTACAAAGGCAAGTCGTGAATATTATACATTCACATTCACTCATCCAGATTATGAAAGTATGTGATAATTGAATTGAATTGATAATTGATAATGATGTAATACCCAGTGGGTCATATACATGGCAACATCAGTTCTAACACAGGAACATACTGGATATATGCAACTTTTTCAATGGTGTTACGCCGATTATTGGTGTCACCCAATTCTATCTGTAAGTTAGAGATTGAATGTTTGTACGGCCCAGTGCACAGGGATGGTGGACACTGGAAACAAAATGGCGTCACATTTTCACCTGTCATCCTGCACGCACACGTACGTATCAATTATGACCAGTCTGATGGAAAACTGTAACCAAGACCTGCGGATATTTATTCATTTACTGTTTGTTCACAAATGTTGCTTTTTCCATTCCCCTAACTTTAGTCAACTTTGACCTGTTAACTGTCTTTGCACGCTATTGTCAGAACTGGCCAAGATGGAGCTGCTGGTTGCTAATCTGTTGTATATTTGTGTATATTTCTCTTTTTCTTATACACATACTCTTAAAGGTGCAGTGTGTACTTGAAAAATATAAGAAAACAATAACATAGTGACATTCTCATGAATTCATAATCACATATACGTTTTATTATTTTCCATTACCCTTAATTGAACTTCACCTCTAGATGTCACCAAATCCTACACACTGCACCTTTAAACTCACTTTAAAACGTATGGTACCGTCAACAGTCACAGATCCTTGAATTTATGTCTGAGATGAGATCGTGCTGTGAACAAATGAATGAATGAATGTGGAACCTGACACTAAAAGACCCTGGATGGTCGTTCAGGAAAACCTATGGGAGCCTTGAGGTTCACGATGATGTAAAAACATGGCGGCCCCCCACAGAGAGGACCAAGTAAACATACGTTTATGGGCTCATTTAAGGGTCATGAAAAAAGAATCAAACATTTAGGTGAATATAAACGTGTTAAATGCCGGTATGTAATCGTTTTGTAATATCGTTAGAAGTGACAAAGATGACTGAAATCTTACACACTGTACCTTTAAAGGGCTTCTTTGCGGGTAATGTCAAAAGCAAGTCAAAATGTAATTCTATGATTGTTTTGTCATCCTATATCTACAGATACTGGTGACAGAAATGTACTGAAATGTTACACACTGCACCTTTAAGCAAACAAACCAGCATTTGCAAGAGCAAAGGTTATAAAAGAGGACTGGCCCTTTAAAGTGCACTGAGACAGGTTTGAATGAGCTGATGGCTCCTGAACAGCCTGTAGCTCCAGGAGATATGTATTTAATATCAGACACTAAAAACATAACACGTCTCATATCCATCATTTACCTTTGAAAGCGTCAGTGTTGTGCTGCAGCTCATCAGCAGAAGAGTTCACCTCACTGAGGCTGGTTCCGCTGCCCAGTGGCTACAGTTGACCCGGATGGCTCCTGCGTGTAATAAGATATACATGAATTAAGCGACGGTTAATTGCATCATTCAAAGCCCACGATGGCTCAGGGATTATTTGCCCCCTGACTCGTTCTTATCAAACGTCTTCTCTGCATCTGTGTGAAAACAGCTGCGCTTCACTCCGGACGCTCATTTGACTTGAATGGGTTTATTTCAACGAGCACGTCCCCCAAACAGTGGACTCCTGCAGATACGCACAGAATTCACCTTTACACATTAGACACAGAGACGCCGAGGTGTGATCCGTTGATCAGATCTTAAAAAGGTGCAGTTTGAAGGATTTATGTCCATTTCTGTCAACTTCTATCAATAGAACTAGAATAACGATGAGATAGACATTTCCCCCCCAGTGTGCGGCTTGGCTTTTGACATAACCCTAAAATGAGCCATTTAATTATGCTTACACCAGGAGCAGGGCTACCCTCTGGGGGCTGGGGGGCCGGGGGGGGGGGGGGGGGGGGGGGGGAAGGGGGGGGGGGGGGGGGGGGGGTGGACATACTGAACACCTTCTGAGCTTGAATGACAACTGAGGGCCACCATAGGTTCTCCTGCAGGCGCGAATGGAAAGGGGGAGGCGATAGATACAATATGCCACTTCACCAGTGGATGTCACCCCGTCGCAGACTCTGCACCTTCCGTTCTTCAGGTGACCAACGACACATCTCGACGCGCATTTGCAGGCCCATGTTGGACTTGAGATTCTGACGGAGTCCCGCTGAAGTCGGCTGCAGTGGAAGAGTAAACATGTTGCTGCTGCTGCAGCTGCAGATGAGCCTTGAGAGACACTTGCTGCCTCCCCAAACGGTGCTGCCCAGCAAAGCCCTGTGTTGCCTATAATGAAGACACAATATCTACACAAACACGGAGCTGCCGGCCCCCTCGCTCATCGCGCCCGCGTGGACTGATGTTCCAGCCGCGCGGAAAACAGCCGGTGAGGAGGCTGCGGTAATCACCTTCTCCGGAGGCGCCGCAGGAAGGTGAAAGTGAGTATCGGGAGGATTTTGTTTGCTTTTGTTTTGCCTTTGATGATGTTGTTTTTTATCCTCACGGCGCTGTGACGGAGGGAGCGGCGGCACTTATCCTCGGGTGTCCCACACCCCGCGCTTTTTTAAGGCAGCAGAGGGAAAACATGAGTTTGCGGCCGTGTGGCCGTCCACTTCACTTCTGTTTATCAACAACTTCCGCCACCTTATTTGAGGGTTTTCTTGTTATCGGTCTTCCCTCTCGTAATATTTTTTTTTTTATCTAACTGCTGCCATCTGAGAATTTAACAGAAATTCAGAATTCTCTGTATCTCAGCATCTTCCTCTGTCGCGCTCTCAGGGAGACTGTGTGTGGATGTTGACAAAGACGATATAATATGTTGCGCTTCATTAGGCCTGATGACCATTCGAAGCTTTTACAGTAGAGTTTACATGCCGCCAGTCACACAAACATTCATAGTATCAATTATATAGTCACAAGAATAATAATAATAATGATAATCATAATAATGATAATAATACACACAAAAAAGGCTCATCGTGATGATAGTTAGCTTGCAGCTATTTGCAGCACTTTCTATCTGAGTACACGGGACAATGTGGGTTCAGTGTCTTGCCCAAGGTCACCTCTGCTTGCAGAGTGTGTGTGTGTGTGTGTGTGTGTGTGTGTGTGTGTGTGTGTGTGTGTGTGTGTGTGTGTGTTGGCGCAGTCACTCGCTGGCGATAGAAACGTTTATTTTCAGATGCAAAAGTGACCAAACTAGCTTGTCAGAGGAAGGTGTTGGGTGGTTGTTCTACACCAGGGCTTTCAAACTGAGTTCAGCTCCACATTCAGCATTCAAAGGCATTCAGATCATTTGATCATTCCATGGGCCGGATCAGACCCTCTGGCCGGCCGGTTTTGGCCCACGGGCCTTATGTTTGACAGCCCTGATCTACACCCTGGTTGAGGTCGGTATGTATCATTCTGAACCCTGGTCATGTGGGGCAGTGGGGAGGGGCCGTCGGCCGAGCCGAAGGGTTTGGGGGCACTCCTCATCCACAGCTGGTGCCTTCAGGGGGCAGCTGACTGAGGGACATGGTCCCCACCATGTGTGTGGAATCCATGTTAACACCTGCATGAATCTATGAACATACCCTCCACTAACGCTCAGTGGAATGAGTGCAGGAAACAATCAGGTTGAGCGGCATGTCTTTGCAGGACATATTCCATTTAACTTCCAAAGCTTTGATGCAGCGCTGACACATATGGTAATAAGTACCTAACGCATAATGCAGTTCAGGCCAGTTCAGAGGGGATGTTTTGAGGATACAAATATTACAAATGACATATCCCATATTCATGCGAGCTGTGTCACGGTAATCTGCACATATATGCCATGTGTGCGGCACAGGATTTATTTTTCAATGACTTTTACTGCAAGAAAATGAGCCTTCGATAGGAAATGAATGCCCGGGATGAAGGGAGGGATCAGCGCAGCCTGGGCTTTCACACCGGCACTACAGCTGAGACGCTGATTTGACAAAGATCTTCCTGTTATTATTACCTGGCATACATATTCATGGGCTGCACACACAGGGGGGCAGGTGCACGGATCTACCAGGGATGAGGTGATCGTATTATAACAGGAAGACAGAGTACAGCGGGGGGGGGGGGGGGGGGGGGGGGGGGGGGGGGGGGGGGGGGGGGTATAGCTGAGGTCTCAGCCTCCCAACTGCAGCCTCCTCAGGGTGACAGTGGATTATCTCACCCCGGACTGAATGGAGTGAGCAGGAAGTTGGTCATTAGCAGCAGAGCGATACTATGAGGTTTGAGCTCTAATTCTTTCCACTGCCGCACCGGTAACCTCTTTTCTTGCGCATCAATATTTAAATACGTCGCGAAGCAAAACAAATAATTTCTTTAAACTCGAGGTGATGAAATTTCCATTTGATTAGAGCAATTTATAAAGGAATTACGTTTGGAAAAAAACACACAGTGCATTCCATCATTTATGCTAATAATGGAATCAAATGCGTGAGATATGTCCGTGAGCAGCACAATGTCGCAGTGCTGCTGATTAATGCGAGCTCTGAAGTGCAATATTATTTTAGCTTAAAAAAGGCAACTGGGCTCTTTATCACTGCTTGGGCTAATTGCGCTGGCCTGTAACACGATTTCCTGCAAAGGAAGGTAAGAGGACGCGTGGGGTTACGCGCCCGAAGATGCATTGTCTTCCTTTAAATGCCCCATTAAGCTCCAGCTAAAGGATTATGAGGGTCCTCATTAGTTCGCCTATTCCTCACCCTGACATGCCATCTTTTAGCGGTTTCCTCGCCAACAAGGCTCGCTGCATTTTGTTCAAACAACACCAGGGCCTTGTAGGAGCAAAGCATGGAATTATGAGCAATGTCTGAAGAAGTGTTCTCTCGAAAAGGTGCAGTGTGTAAGATGCGCTCAATTTGAGTATCTGTTAGAAAATATTATAAACCAATTTCATTCTGACATGTTCAGGAAATGATGGTGTTTAAATTGTTTTATTTTATTCCCATTGCCCTTAAATGAGCCCATTCATGTATATGTACATGAGGATCTGCCCCAGAGAGGAAGCACCAAACATCACTTGAGTTTTAATGACGGCTGAAGTCGACCACAGGTTCCCCTGCAAACTCAGAGGGGTGAGGGTGAGGTGATGGATACGACCTGCAACTTCAGATAATCGCACACACTGCACCTTTAAAGGTGCGATGATTTTGTGTCTTGTCTTTATAAATCATATCTACCCCAGAGAAAGGCTTTGTTGTCAAACCTGACAGGCGGGGGGCATTAGTTCTGCCTTTGCCGGTAAAAGCCTTCAACGGTCCGCCTCCATTTTCACGATTCTAATTGGAAACTGATCTGCACAAAGATATCTCTCATCGAAATGTTGCAAAAGAGGACGAGCTTTCAAATGGTATGAAAGGTCGTCGGGCTGATTCTGATTCAGTGAGTCACACGGTGCTGAAGTGTTGTGGTGGAGTGGGTCGGGTCGGCAGCTCTGAAGGGCGCATGGGTTTCTCTGTCTGAAGGGAACGAGGCTCAATCCGAGCACATTACCTTCCATTAGCCGGAGGTGGAAGTGGCCACATTCACTCTTTTCTCCGTCAGTGCGCTGTGTACGATTTCAGAAGGTTTCTTTGAGTTCATGACTCATTTCCACATCATCATTTTCTGGGCAGAGATAAAAGTCCAATCCACTCACTTGAAAGCCCGGCTCTGCGTTCTCCTTCGATAGCACTCTCATTTAAACTTCAATTGAAATGTTGACCCACTTCATTTCCGGGTCCGGAGAACAGTTGGGACAAGTGGTGTCTCCATTACACTCAGGTCATCTCTGAACAATCAGCCGCAGACGTAGATCTCTGTCTTCGATGGGATCCCAGCAAATCAATCAGCCCGATGGGCCACAGATAGCTTCCCCCACCCTCACCCTCCTCATCCTCTCATCAATAAAGTGGCCGAGTGGACAATGATTGGAGGCCAAGCTGCTGCCTGAGTGAAACCGAGGCTCTGCCCGAGACTGACTGCGCTACTTTTGCTTTTGAACACTTGTAAAGATTAGCTCAGTAACAGCTGCTGAAACACCCATGATTTCACTTGTATGCAAACATTTTTGCTTTCATCATTGAAAGCCATTTTCAAAGGGAATCAGCTTTGGTCTCGGCAAGAGAAGGTTTTCAAGTTGAACACCTGTGGAGATCATCTTCAGGATCTCCGGAGTTATTTTGCGAATCTGAAAACAGCGTCTGTGGAAATGGATATTTTCATCAAGTTAAGATCTTGACAAATCACAGCATCATGACCGACAAACAATGACAAATGTTTCTCATTGTTTTAGTTCAAGAAAGTACAAGTACAGCTGTGAATTGAATGAAAAAAAATCAACCAACATAAACCATGAAGTGCCCTGTATTTTGTACTTTCTTCAGTCATCCCACGGGCGGGATTCGCCCCTGTGGCGGGGCAGTTTTGGCCCAGGGGCTGTATATTTGACACCCCTGGTCTAAAACATACTGTGGCTGGAATCTGTCTATCATTCTCTCCCATTCACTGTCAATACTCATGTGGAGTCATTGTTTTTTTAACACAGCAAATGAGAGTTTGTCCTCTGACACTTGGTCCGGGTTTTTGAGTGAACCTGAACAAACTGCAGGTGAGAAGGTTGAGGACAAGCTTCATCCTCAGCGAGTTCTCTGGCGCTGTGGCTCCACAGCCGGCGCACGACCCCCTTCCTGTCTGTGTCTGTGACCTTTCACCTCAACCTGTTACCTTTTCCTTGTTCTGCAGAACCTCGTGCTCCCTGCCGGGGTTTCTGACCCGCGGTCAGTCTCTGACCTGCCTCTTTCATTTCGGTGGCAGCAGAGCTTGACCCCGGCGCTCGTCATTAACGCGACACCGTTCCCCATTTGTAACTGACCCGTACCAATCGTATTTGTAAAGTACGGAGGCTCTGAAGCTCTTTGAGAACGAATGAAAAGTCCAGTGTGCTGTTGTTTGTTTTGGCTCCTGTCCACTGAGCATCTTCAGATTAACGGCCCCTTTCATTTCATATTCTTTTTTTCTTTTTTTTTCTTTTGAATACAAAGTTTAAGGATGCTCTGGGATTAAGCGTCTGCTAAATGAATGTAATATAATATAATTTGAGTCGTGTTTTTATGACTGTATAATCACCTGAAGGGAAGCATTATTGTTTTCATGACTCTGGAATAAACCCTTTGTATTTCATCAGGAGGTTGAGCTCTGCTGCCAGCGATGCCTGTCTCCATTCTTTGCCTTTATAGTGGTGGTTTCCGTGGCAGCAGGTAACTGACTGATTCTGATAGAACACAAACTCATATTTCTGATTGAATATCATTATTTTCCATCCGTACCATTTCTATGAATACAAAAGGCATTTTCCACCATTAAATGCCCTTTATCCTCCACACTGTAACTTCATGAAATCAAACCTGTGATCCATGTTCCAGTCCAACTGACCTGATCCTATTCAAACCCATCACCCCCCCACATTCATCTCGCGATGAAAGTAGTTTTAAACCAATTAAGCGGAGTCATTACAGAGGCTCTCAGCTCAAGTGCAGTTAAGACTGGTGTTAATGGAGTTCATCTGTTTGAGTGAATATTCCAAAGGACCCTGCTTGCTATACACTGATTCATTCCCACCCTCGGAAGTTAGGTGTAGGAACGTGGAGGGATGGGGGTGTGTGTTTCCATGGCAATGCAGTCGGGGTGTAAATAGATCTGTGAAAGCTGTTCAACTTGTATCGACCGATTGATATTTTCCTTCCTTTCAGAGTCGAGTATAATGTTGAAATGTGTGGGTTTCCTTACAAATGTGCTCAAAATGTCCAAGTGCTTGTTTCATTAGTATTCTGGGTCAGGTGGAGGCAGCAGCAGAGTGAACTTAAACAAACTTTTTTTTTTATTACTATTATTATTCATTTCAGCTCCACTATTTCTGCAGAGCGCCTCCGACTCGCTGTATGTCTGGGATCGGGAAAGATACTAAAAAAGAGATGTCTTGTATCTATTCTGCTGCTCGCGTCACTCTGAATCATATTCTGTTTCAAAAACACGTTGAAGTTTCAGATGATTTATGGTCCCGGGACAGTGATGAGGTGTCCAGCCCACTGACATGATACGAGTAAACAGAGCTGGGACTGCGAGAGAGCGAGTTCAAATACTGAAGATGTTGGTAAGAAAAAGAGAACGCTCCCCTGGTAACAACAGTATAATGTTTTAGAGCTTTGGAAAAGCAAATGCGTGAAATACCCGGCAGTGTGTGAATATCTCCATTTTAAATAAGTCGTGTAGCAGCTGGACTTTGGGATCGAAGTGGCTTCACTGTTGAATTCACTCATCCATGTTCACATTGTTTGTCCCGTTCCCATCAACGCGGCGCTGTCGCTGGATTAGACATCGTTCTGCTGCTCAGATATTGTGGATGGAATTCGCCGTTCAAATCACACTGGACGAGCTGCGATGCCCCGCGCAGCTTCGCAGAGAGTTGAATAATGTCAATACGTCCCGACGCTGAATCCAGATGGAACTCACGCAGGTGAAGAACTCACCTGACTCGCTGCATTTTATGATCTCATCGTATCTTTGATGTGATCAGATCGATAAGAGCCTCGTTGTTTACATCCACTCTCATACACACTCACTCATCACATTCCATTGTAAAAACACGGGCTTGTTTTTCACTATTGAAAAACAAGCAGACTTTGTCTGCCAGGTTTCAATCACCCCTCCTTCAGAGTTCAACCCCTCACGGCCTGACTGCTGCATTTTGCTCACATCGTCTTGACCGTGTTCCAAAGTCCCAAAGATTTGTCAGGCCTCTGCGAGATGAATGATGTCGATGCCACTCTGATCAATAACTAAGAGCCCAGAAGTAAAAGCAGTGTCTGGTTTCTACGTGCTACAAGAGAAAAACCTTGGAACACTTAGAATGAATAGATCAAGTCTGGGATCTGTGCGCAATCGTCCTGTGTCCACACGTTTCGTTTGTATTTTCCACCCTCTCTCTCTTCTGCGGTCCGCCTGCAGACTGTAGCATGTTGCTCCAGCGCCTTTGTTTTCTTGTGATGCAATTTTCTCAACAATGGCTGAAGCTCATCTGCTGCCAAAAGACAGAAGATTGAGACATTTTAGGTCTGTGGTTAAAGTGAAACTTGAATCTGAAGCCGAGGGCAATGACCTCTGTTTCACACAGGAATTTGAACCGAGTGAAAAACGTTGCCAGCCGTGCGGCTCGGAGTCGCAGAGGTCAGATCTTTTTTTTTTTCCAAATGTAGCAGGAAGTGGTTGGTGCTCCCAGTGATTTTGCGCTGTGTCGCGGTCTCAGCCAATCGCTGCGGGACACTGCCACATTAAAGTACCGATGGTCCTCTTGCTGACCGGAGGCTGGGTCACGCCACTTCCTGGCGTCCGTCACGTCCGCCCCCGTGTGATGGCAGGTAGACTGTCGGCCATGGCTGCTCTTCCCTCTCACGTTGTCCATCCAGTACTAACTTAAGCTATTCTACTTGATAGAGACTCGCTTGGGTGTATCCATCACCTCACCCCTCCCATGTGAGAAGTGATGGTCGACTTCAGTTGTCATTAAAGCCCCAAAGATGTTCAGTACGTCCACTGCGGCCTATTGTAAAAAAACCTGCCGGCCCCCACAGGAAGGGGGCGCTCTTTATGTAAATATACATTCAATGCCTCTTTTAAGGTTATGTAAAAATCAAGTCATACATCTGGGTGATTAAACCAATCAAAAAACATTTGTGTCTAATTATCTTATCATAACACTGATCTTTCAATCCCATGCACACATCAATCATATCCATCATCGACTCAGACACTTCAGATCAGAGGGAGTGGAACAAGAGTTGAATAATCAAGGAAGTTCAAGTGTTTGAACCTGAGCTACTCAAAACAGATCTATTCAGAGCTGGGCAGGGTGGGCGGAGTTTGGACGGGCGCAGTTTGGACGGGCGCAGTTTGGACGGGCGGAGTTTGGACGGGCGCAGTTTGGACGGGCGCAGTTTGGACGGGCGGAGTTTGGACGGGCGGAGTTTGGACGGGCGCAGTTTGGACGGGCGCAGTTTGGACGGGCGCAGTTTGGACGGGCGCAGTTTGGACGGGCGGAGTTTGGACGGGCGCAGTTTGGACGGGCGCAGTTTGGACGGGCGCAGTTTGGACGGGCGCAGTTTGGGTGGGTTTGCCTTCAAAGGCTCGTTTCCCAAAGATTAAACTCAAGGAGTGAATTTAAAGCGCGAGGAGCCCGGGTTCGGTCGAGCTCGGAGACCGGGTGTGTTAAATGAGCCGTGGTCCTAACTTTTGCCTCTGCAGGTGAGAAGTGCCACAGCATGGGCAGTCAACAGATCAGACAGCAAAACAAACGGCTGTGGACATACCTGAAGGATGAGCAGAAGGAGCCCCAGGCCCCGATGGTGCAGATGGCATAACCTTCCCGTGAGTGGCTCATTAGTGATATTTATAGTTCACTTTCAGACGCCCTGAATCTCTTCTTATGTTCAACTTCTGTTCATGTGTTGCCTTTAAACATGTAAACACATTGACTACGTGTGAATGTAGTTTTTTTTTAATGACATATCCAAAATATTTTTTTTAGTTCCTCCATTAGAGCTCAAGAGCATTCGATGTCTCACTCATATTGAGCATCAGTTCATTAATTCACATGTTGCACTTCTGGTAACTTGAAAACAAGAAACAATCTGTAACAGAAATAAAACATAAAAAACATGGCTACATTTAGAATCACGTGGTCGACCATGCTGTTGATAATCTGATACCGGCTCTAACGACAGACTGAAGGCGTTGGATTGGGGATTGGATCCTGGGGATGAACCACAGGGTCGAATGAGATCAAAGAGTAGAATAGAGGTGTTTGAGCGTCGTATGTTTAATGGCGTCTTGTGATGAAGGTGATGTTGATGATTGGAGTGTTTTCCACACGGCAATAACTTGGATCAGTATCAGGTATCGGCTCAGATTCACAGCTAAAGTCTCAATATAATGACTGGAACAGTTCAATCAGTGCATCTCCATCACCCACATGTTACTTTAGGCGCAACAGCAACAGCAACAGCATCAAAGCAGAGATCTGAACAGTATCTCACCTGTTATTGGGCTGAGCTCTTACTTTTGGCTGTAGTTTCACATTATTCCAGATGTGTTGATGTAAATTTACCTCCATTTTCAACAGCGCGGTGAACAAGTGACAATCGAACTGTTTTGTGTAGGAAACCCACAAAGCCGCAGACCAGACAGTGTAGAACAAACCTCTACACATCCGTACTATAGCAAACAGTTAAAGGGTCCCATTGTTTACAGTTTGACCTGATCCTGACCTGTTCTTCTATTCTGACCTTATTTGATCTGATGTTTTCTGCTGTTCTTGGTGAAGTTGCATCACCTCACCCGTCCCGTCTGAGCGAGCAGGAGAAGTTATGGTGGACGTCAATCAGCACTAAAGCTCAAAAGATGTTTAGTACGTCCCCGCCGGCTGCTGTGAAAACACGGCGGCCCCCATCGGGGGCAGCTGCTGCTGAAGTGAATCTGTGTTAGCGGTCTCTTTTAAGGGTGATGTAAAAAGCAAGTCATACATTTAAGTGATTCTACATTCGTAAATTCCTTGCGTATTCGTTTTCCTTCAGAGAGAAACAACAAACGGAACAAAGTCTGCGCCTTAAACACTGGATGTTGCGCATCATAAACTCTGGCTCGCAAAAGAATGAACTACCCCTTTAACACAGGATGGGCAAACAGAGCATGATCATCAGGCAGGTTTCAAACAGGAGCTGGATGAGATGAGTGTATATGTAACGTGCTGCACTCAGGTCAACAAACATCCTGCTCCGTGATCATGATCATCACTGCGCTTTGGAGAAAAAGCTCCTTTAGTTAACGATGTGGACTCTGCGATGCTCCCGCCGACTGTCTGTGCACACGAAGGCCGACAGAACTCCATGAAATGCGCGAGATCTGGCAGATGTTTGTAGAACCTGCGTATTATAGCAGGAGAGGGAGGACTTTTTATCCGGAGACCATAAAACTTTGATGTTGCCGCAGTAAAAAGCCCTCAGTATATTTGCTATCAGTCGGTTTTTCCACTGCACCTTGATTTTATTTATTTTTCTCTTTCCTGGGAATCTGCAAAGCGGCTTGGCGCATCTTGAAAGCGCATGAATAGACGCTGGAGCAATTAAAAACTGCGAGATGAAATCATCCCAGCTCAAATGCTCTGCTCCGTCTCTGTGTCAAGGAAACACGGGCCTCTCCGCAATAATCCAGCGTTAATAGGACGGGTTCAACCGGAGTGTCAAGAGCAGCCGAGAGCTGGGGATTTTCAGAGCTGCCTGACGACTCACCCGCTTCCAAAAACCTCCATAAGCAGCGGGATAATGAAGCTCACGCAGCAGCCAGGGAGCGTGGCGCCGTGACACGCCCAGCAAAACAAACACATGCGCCTCTGCGCTATAATTGGTGAACAGGGTTCATGGAAAGTGTTGTTTTCCATGTGCAAGAGTGTCGAGTGAGGGAGTGCACTGTGACACGACAAGCTGTTTGTGCCCTGTGTGTGTGTGTGTGTGTGTGTGTGTGTGTGTGTGTGTGTGACAAGAGAGGTAAGTTCTTTGTTTTCTTAAATACAACATAGACAGTGGCAGTTCATGGTGGATGTGACGAGATGGAATCAATATCAATTAATCAATCAAGATTTCAATTCAGTTCATATTCACAAATGCAGAATTCCTCCTTCCTTATTGATTTATGTATAAAAACGGAATATTCAGTAACTATTGTGTTTTTAATCAAAATAGCGAACTATTA
>JAFBJT010108879.1:0-35006 GCA_016785325.1 Chascanopsetta lugubris
TGGTGACACCTAGTGGTGAAGTTGCACGTTGCATCCACCACCTCACCCTTTAAAGGTGCAGTGTGTACGATTTAGTTGGCAGAGGTCTGCTGAAAACACATACAACCTTGCATGTACAAAGTATTGTTTTTATGACCGTGTATACCAGGGGCACATCCTCTCAAAAAGGAAGCGGCCATGTTTTTTTTTACAGTAGCCCAGAAAGGGGGGACAATGTAAACATGGGGGTGCGTTTAAAGTGAAAGGTGCTCGGCTGCAACATGCAACCTCACCACCAGATGTCACTCATTCTTACCCACTGTACCTTTAACCTGAAAGCAAGTTATGACCCGTGGGTCTGCAGCTCTCACACAGCCCCTCAGGCATATCTGTCAAACCCGTGTCTGAGCCCCTCTCCCCTTGTTACCACACACTCAGGCATCGGGAGACGAGTTCTGTGGGTTTTCAACACATGGTGTAAATCAGGGGGTTTAAACAGCAGCACATATTACATCATTGGTGCTGGGACTTCAAAGCAAGTGAAAGGTGCAGTGCAACTTCAAAGACACATTGCATTAAACATCCAATATGTAAATCATCACAATGGAGGCGGTGCATGTTTACACATCTGCACCTACGTTGCACGTGAGGACGTCAATAATACGACTTGATACACAAACAATGACAGATTGCAGCTGTGACGGTCCACACTTCATTGTGTCATGTGGCGGGCGGCAGCACGAGAAGCCCCCTCGGCTCCACGCAAACACACCGACATGTTCTGCTCACCTGCTCGTCCCGGTGGCGCTGCTCTGGCCGGCCCGATAATCTACAGATAATCCCGTGAATGAGTCAAATCCACTCCGCCTCGTCTCGCTGCTCCGTCACGCCACCACCGATAACCACGTTGGTGGAGTGGCCACTTAGCAATAGCTGTGGGCTTAAACTCCGCCCCGCGGAGGGAGGCGGCGGTGTGAAATTTGAGTGGCTCCGTGCATGTGCACTCGGGGGGCGGTGGGGCGGAGGGGCGGGGGTTGAGGTTGGTTTCCTCCGCAGAGTAATCCGGATGTAGCAGCGGCTTTTCTCCGAACGTCACCCGGTGATGGTGACAGAAAGACGGGTAGACGCACGAGACGGCTCCCCTCACAGGCGGAACCAAAGGGGGCCAAGGCCACCATGCATGAATCTGAATGTAGTGATTGGGGTGTTTTAAGGAAAGAGCTCTGTTACGCCACCTAGTGGTCAATCTTAGGTACTACAATTGAAGTGCATCACATGGACCAATGACCTCCATTGGACTATACTCAATCTATCTATCCATCTATCTGTCTATCCATCTATCTATCTATCCATCCATTCATCTAGAATTGGTTATTTTTATTTGTCGCCCTCTTGTGGGAAATTACAAACACTGCGGGAAATGCTGTGGACACGAACAAAAAAAAAGAGTCCCAGTCATTTAAAATCCATGTCCTAAATATATAAATCCACATTTATCTCATTTGCACATATGAAGACATACAAAACCTCTTTTTTAATCTCCCCACACACAGAGAATGTGAGTGTTTTAAGTGTATTTATTCATCATTAAGGCACAGCAGAACATCAGTAACACGGTGGTGTCAGATGAACACACACAGTAACAGTGAGGAAGGTATCATGGCTTCTCGTTGCAGGGCAGTAGTGTAAATGAGGGCATATCATTCTTATATACGTTTTCAGTCTGGTGAGCATAGAGCAGGTTTAGTGATGACAGTCATTATACTCCTTCGTGATGTTGTGAAAATCTGTTTCAGAAGAACAACTTGCATGAGTTAGAAAATGTTCCAAACATTGGTATAGCTACAAACGTTTCACATGCCATTAAAGAGCAGCTAACTATGCCACCATGTGCACCCCAGTATATAAGAATTCCTTAAGTGGTACAAGAGCTTACTGACAAAACATGTTTACACGTGCCTCCTCTGACAGATGATATTCCAGTATTGCAGTGATAAATAGACTATGCATCGATTCACTTTCCCTTTAAGTGATGATTTCACCGTACGGTACTAAAATGGCCAGTGACGCAGCAGAGATGCAGCCTCTGTGACCTCTGACCTCTGACCTCTGCTCAGAAGCAGGCGAGTGACAAAAAAATGATGCATTTTTTTTCTCCACTCTGGTTCAGGAGCTTAAACCACTTTGGTGACAAGGTACACACACACACACACACATTGGCACGGAGGAAAAATACACCATCTATAATATACTCTTGTTTGATGCAGAAAATTGCATATCAGAAACACACCAAGGATTTCATCATTTCCCCCAGAAAATGTCACTTTAAAGTACCCTGTTACAACGGTTGTGCATGAAGATAAGGTCACTTCCTGGTACGTGGCTCGTTAATCGGAAAACAACACCTGTGTCGCTACATTTAAAACATTTCCAAAAGGCACCACACGCACAAACAACGTAATCCTCTGCATTGTCCTGAACGCACGAATCGTCCTTAAAGTCCGACACAATCTGGCTGAAAGCCAAATAGTTGCAATCGCTCCGATTGTGTTTCCTTGTTTATGAGGCAGAGCTAAATGTCAACGCATTATTAGCATTCTTATTCCAGTCGTTCTGATTACACTGCAGAGGTGAGGGATTATCTGGCCAGTGGTCAGCGAAGGTGAGAAATGTGCGAGGAGGTGCGACAAGTGAGGGGGCGTAACAACCCCGTAACAATCCGTTTTTCAGTATAGGTTTGAAATGTACCTCTTAATACTCTTGCGATCCTCGTTTTTTTTTTCCTATTGTGGGAAATTTCAGCTTCGGTCTCCCGTGCCTTTAATCAGCTCTGAGCGATCCATAGATCCTCAGTGGCAGTTCTGACAGTTTGGGTGGCATTTCTGATTGTTGACCTTGCAGCGGCATCCTGCACTGTTGTCTCCAGGACCCTTAGAGACACAGAAGAGGAGATTCATGACCACATTTCTGCAGGATTTGGAATATTTCTCTGTAGATGCTCCTACATCCTCAGGCAGAGGATGTAGGAGCAGAGGTGGGTGACTTCAGAAGCACACGCTACCTTAGGGCCCCAGCGAGGTCCTCTGGTCACCCAGCAGATCTCAGTGTGACAGACGGAGCAGCGGAGCCAGTCGCACCCACCCCTCTTCTGAACGATGATGCCACACTGCGGACAGTGCATGGCCTCTCCGGACTGCACCAGAGTCTGGAAGCGAATATGGAGAGGATGATCGAGAGCGCTCTCTCCGCAATGACCACTTTACTGAAGCAGTCGTGGCCTTCGGACGCTCAGGATCGAAAGTCATTGCTGCGCTACGACCTTCATCAACAACGGATGGGGGAAAACCTGCAACTATACGAGCGGCATTGAAATAAATGTTCACCGCTCACCTCCAGCAGGTGAGTGGTCCTCCTCGCAGCAGAGTCATTCACAGCTCGGGCGGCCAGATCATCCTGGTACTGTTTGCAGTTCATTCCCTCGTGGATCGCCTGCAGTGCGCAGGAAGAGGAGCAAGACTTTGTGGAAATGTGATTTAACGATGTCAACCAAAACTCTTGGTACAATCGTGAGAAAAAAAAAAATCATATCAGTCTCTGGCAGCAGTTGCCCCGAGGGGATCAGACCGAGTGGAAAAAAGTGACTCCCCTCTCAGCTCTGTACTTTCACTTCCCTCTCTCCAAAGACTTGATGCACAGTTTCAGACATGAACCTCGACGTGGCGATTTCGGTCACGTTACTTGTGCACGTACTTGTCTAATTCATACCTTACAAATGAGGCAGTTGTGTTTCCCGCACACGGGGCAGTGGAAGGTGTTGACCGTGTCCTCGTACACGCACCAGCCCCGGCAGTCGGCGGTGGCGCAGTGGTAGCTGCCCTCACACCGAGACTCTGCCACGGACAGGCCTCTCTGCAGCCAGCGCTCGTACTCCTCCGCCGGCATCAGCTGTCACACGGGGGAGGGGGAGAGCAGTCGATACATGGAAGTACAAATGATACAGCTACAACAGCTTCGTGTAACCATGGGTCATTTAGGAGCTATTATCTTTTTTGATTCATACAGTGATTCAATCACACACACACACACAGAGGCTGGACATATCAGTCCTGGTTGGTGTCAGTTTGTTGATTACTGTGGAATCAGACGCTGCTCAGAGGAAGAGAGGACAAATTGAAAACAGCTTCAGAGCAGCTGTTTCATGGGCGGAGCTTAGATCTGTAAAATGTACACCATGTACACCCTCAATTTATGATGTGAAGTGTGAGCACACCTGGTGGGACCAGGTGCCGTGTCTGAACCTGCTGCTCGGTGGGACTTACGGCTCTGATCTCTCTCTCCTGCAGGGAGGAGGAGCAGGAGTATGTGTCGTCTCTGTAGGGACACGGCACCTCGGGCTCCTCACTCATCATGATGACCGAGCGTAAACACTCTCTGGATGAGAGGACACACACACACACACACACACACACACACACACACACACAGACAGAGACAAATAAAGAGAAAGGGTTCAATCAGGGTGGCACAGAGAAGTGTGAATACCCCTGTCGAAGTCCAGCAGCTACACCACATTTCGCACATAAATATCAGTTCTCCAGATATAGGTTTGATGTTTATCCCCCAGATCTAATGGCTAATGCATGCCCTATTTTACGCTCTATTACATTTTACCAAGTTAATGAGAAATCATTTATTTTGCTTACAAACTAAAAAAACGAACTAATAAATCGGGGTCAAAAGTTATTGAGGTTTATGCAAGGTTAACTTCAGTTCAACAATAGACAGTTTACCTGTGATTCCCTATTACAGTAATAAAACTATTTGTAAACACTACAGCTTCCTCAAATGGACAGTGGCTGTAAAGAGCTAACAGTCAGATAAGGAGGTGGGAGTTTGCTGCTGTGAGTCGGTCTGAATACAGATGGTGTAGGAGGGATGAGATAATGAAAAAAAGGGAAAACAATGAAATCAAACCAAAAAAGAAACATAAAGCTCATCAGCCTCTCATCAGAGCTTTCTGTGATATAGAGCGCCCCCCTTTTGCCAGGGAATGGCAACATCTCCTCCATACACAGAACATCCATACGGGCAAGAAAGAGACAGGAAAACACAGACAACAGCACACAAGGACTTTCCTCTTGATCCTCCAGTCTTACTTGCAGAAGCAGTGCAGACACTCCTTCAGCAGGACGCCCTTCCCTGGTTGCAGGTCCACATAGCAGATCCGACAGTCCACTGACTCCGGGTTGGGAACCAGACCCTGTTCGTCCATCGTCACCAGCAGAGCAAAGTTCTCCCTGCGCTCCGCTTCTCTCGCCTGAGAAAGGAGTGGTGGTGTTGGGACGGTTAAAGGGACATTCCGCAAATAAACACCCCCCCCGTGCAATACCCCATATGCACATATGCAGGCATGCTCACACATACAGACACAAACATTGTCTATCAACAGTTTATTACCATTTTCACAGAGTATATACAATTGGACAGTGCAATGAAAGACTGTATTATAGTATTGCATTCATTCTGGTGGTAACCTCGTGCCACAATGATTAAAATCCAGCTGGACAGAAAACAGACATTCGTGGTCTTATCATTAGAACCCGATTGAGTAAAATAAATAATCAATATCAAAGGTTTATGTGACAAATAAAACATGCTTGTCAGATTAATTGTGGAAAACAGATTAAAGTTTTGCACATTCTTAGAAAATGTGAAGTCACATCTTCTTGAATAGTTTCTCATCAACATGCAAAACACGTGCTCCTGCACTTGTGTTACTTCTTTGGGCGTCATTAAAGTTTGCAATAATAAAAGTGCTCCTTAAACGAGCTGGATAACCTTCTACGTTCAACTTGGGAAAACAAATAAAAGTACCATATGCTTTGAATACTGAGTATGATATTGAGCACTGAGGCGTAGACTGTGCATTTGATTTCTGGTGCACAGAAAAGCCACTTTAAATGTTGAGACTGTTGGAGTGTGTCGTGTGCCTGTCTGTGTGTGTTCAGTAGTCCTGGTCCAGGTTAAAGAGGATTGAGTTGTTTTGAGCGCACCTCAGCACCTCTCTTCTCCCTTTCTCCTTCAAAAAAACAGAGACAGAAGAGAAGAGAGTCAACCTGAGAGAGCCGGAAAGTTTCAAATCAAATGTAAAAAATCAATTTCATACTCCCCATTACTTTTTAATTATTTTTTCTTTTATTTGTCCAATTTAGCTGGCTCCTTTTTTATCATACAGTATTTGATTATCTTTTAATCTGGGCCTGTCCAGTTTAACCCTTTAACATTCCATAAAATGTGGGTTGGTACAGACAATGATCTGACCTGGGGCCCAAGTAATTCCACCTACACATGCATACGAGTGACAAACACAGGACCTGCATGCATTCAGGTGTGTGACCCTACAAACGTGTGTGTGTGTGTGTGTGTGTGTGTGTGCATGCTATGTCGTGCTATGTGTCTCTCCTACCTGTTGGTACTGTTTGATTGCCTCCTTTTCCTTCTCGATGCGCCTCAGCTCCAGTGCGTCGGGTCGATACCCGCCCGGGACGACGTAGCTCTCGGGTCGGTTGGTGCTGCAGATCTCGCAGCCCGGCCGAGTGGGTTTGTTGATGAAAGTGCAAGAGGGACACGACCAGCCCTGAAGTGAAGATCAGCGCTTTTATTTGCATTTGTCATTTCAATGAAAGGCAACACAGTGTACATCTTAGTGATTGTGCACATATCTGTAAAATCACTTTTCTTCTACCACTGGAGCTGGAGGTAATTTCATCTCAACTACTTTAAGTGAGGGCTGCATTTAAAGGAGCACAATAATACCTGTGTGGAGGTTGTGGTGGGACCCAGTGCTTCACTGAGCTGAGACATTTCCAGGTTGATGAGATCTTTGATTTCAGTGGCGTTTCCTCTCTCTGAAAAAAGTGGAAAACAACAACAATTTAAAAAAAAAAGTTGGATGAGAGACGTATCAGGCAGAATAGCATCCGAATAGTTTGTTATTAGTAGAGTGTCTTCGTCCGAGCCAATAATCCACGCGGAGACGCAATGAGCTGTCACTGATGACTGAAGGGTTCGACCACAACAGATCTGGACTAGTTCAGCCGTCACTCACCTGTATTGCTGCTGCTGCCGCTGCTGTTCGAGTGAAGCCTCGGGGGCAGGGTGGTGTACGGCCTCTGTTCCTGAGGTGAGGGGCCGTTTGAGGAGGTGGGCTGGGTGGGCAGGGTGGTGAGGGGCAGTGACGGCGGGTTGAGGAGGAGGGCACTTTCCTGGTCCTGCTGCAGGACCTGGAGCGTGAGGTGAGCGTGTCGGGCAGAGAGGAGGTACAGGAAGGCTGTGTCGCCATCCTGACGGACGCCGTACGATGCCAACGAGCGCTGGTTGCTGCACAGGCACTGACCGATCACCCAGCGCTGCACTCGTGGGTGGAAACCATATTCAAGGAACATCTGAGGAGAGGAAATGTAATCAAGCACAGGAATTGACAAGCTGTGGAGAGGGATTCCTCGTGAGGTGGATGCGTTGAGTCACCAGCTATGAACCACAGCTCCGTCAGTCAGAGAACCGATTCCAGAGGAGGTGAAGTGGATAGGATTCTAAGATAGTTGTTGAGTGTTTTCTTCAGGGGTAGTCCAGGTGGACTATTTGGACTAATGGTAGTCCAAATTCCTAAACAGCCATGTCTGTGTGTAGTGTAACATTAACCTTAACTTTCACGCCTTTGATGTACGAGGCAGAGGGGCTATGATGTTGTTATGTTAGGTTGCCTATAATAAGTTGCCGTTGATGTGCCCTGAGGCGCCGTGTGGACTCTCGTACAGGTACAGTGAGGGGAAATGTTCGAAAGAGACAAACCTGCTGTTTCAGTGCTGCCGTTGTCATATGAGGGAAAACTTTCACAGTGACACAACAGGAAGAGGAAGAATCTTCAACTACAACAGTCAAACTGTTAAAAAATAAACACAAGCCATTAGTAAAAAAAACAATGTATCCCTTTCCTGAATGTCAAACAATCCCGCCGTGTTCCTACTTGATCTCAGAGTCTTCGTAGTCTTGGGGAGACGGCTGAATCTTGAGCGCAGCGTGTTGCTGTGCGAGCTTGGCAGCGTTGACGGAGGCCGCCTGCATGTCACCTGCTTCTATGGCTCTGGTCAGGTCGATGCAGGTTTCCTCTGCAGATGGATAGATGAACACATGCGCGAGGAGAGAGACAAACCTACACTGATGAACAGAGGCTGATGGAAAGAGGATGTTTCCATTCCTCCACAGAGCAACTGTGGAGCTGAACATGATTCAATGAGTGAATAGAATGAGCGGGTGGATACATGCGTTAGTTACATCACATCTGTACATTATCTGAAAGGCATCGCGACACAGGAGGTTGTTCAATGCACACACCTGTTCTTTGCAGGGTCAGCGTGTTCTGCTGTTGCAGGGCCTCCAGGGGGCAGAGTTGGCCATTATCCTCAGGTGCAACTGCCAATGAAAGGCATTGAAAACATGAGTGTATGAAGGAGACCATTTATTCAGACACGGAAAATGAATGAATGAATAAACTTCGTATGAAGATTAAGGGATCCAGCTCTGATTTCTGACTCTAAACGGCATAACTGGTGCAACATGGCGGCCTGCTCATCCGTGATATTTGGGCTTCATGTCTCGGACCCGGTCTGTGTACATGAGCTCAAAACAGTCCAAGTGAGACTCAGTCGTAAGTGTGGATAGGAGATTTGGTAACAGTAGCTGAATGTGACTCTTAATGACGTGACCAATCATTGACCACATTAGTGAAGAGCTCCTCTGTTCAAATAAACAAGTGACTGCATGGTGTGTTAAAAACTATAACTGAGTTCACTGCAGGGCAAATTCAATCCACCGCACGAGAAAACAGAACTGAAAAGTACGAAGCCTAGAGTTGTTCTCAAAAGTTATGCAAGTAAGATAGAATACTTTTTGCAAATACGGTTCAGTGAGAGAGATTTAGATGAACCTTTTTCTGTTTTTTTCAGCAGAAATCAAACATGAAAAAGATATACAATGATATATTTATGACTGTATATGTATTATGTATACTGTGATGTTGACTGAAATAGATATAATGACTACATATACATTTGGTGGATGATAATATATAATTAATGGGGCAACAAATGGATGATGATCATTCTAGAATAAGTCTGTATGTGTGAGGGCGAAACCACTTCCTGAATTCACTCTTGGTACTGACCTCTATGAGCTTCTCTCAGCGATGACATCAGCACAGTGGCCCACTCGCGGGCCTCCTGCTCACAGCGGAAGTTAAAACTGATACGTTCGTGTGGTGGCGTGGTTGAATACAGCTCGTGGCACTTTAGTGACTTGATTTCATAGTTTACCGTCCTCAGGTCAAACTCCGCCACCGTCTGGAATGAGAGGAAGAGAGATGAGGTCAGGTGACACTTGGGAGGAAGGAACATGAATCAGTCCAATATGCCGACACTGCAATTGGATGAGTCACTACGGTGAAAACCATTACTTCAATATTCCACTGAATTTTCTGGAAATGTCAACAGATGATGTGAAATACTAAACATGTTGACATGCATTATTGAGAGCATGTGTTGAAATTAGAACTCATCAAACAACAAACAACATCATACCATAAAAACATTTAAAAGCAGACACACTTAAAGGTGCTGTGTGTAAAATTTGGTGATATCTACTGGTGAAGTTGCATATTGTATATCATCTTACCCTTCCCATTAGCACATGCAGGAGAACCTATGGCCTTTTTAACCTATGGCTAAAAAGCTACTCATGCATTATGGTGGTTTTACATTGATAAAAATGTCTACTGAAATTGTTTTGTAACTTTATTTCCATATAGACAAGTGACAAAATCTTACACACTGCACCTTTAAAGGGCGAGGAACTAACAGGGTCCATAGGAGCCCACAACCCCTTTAAAAAAAACTAGGGCCCTCCTATTATTAATCCAGCCCTCGATGAGAAAACAGTGAGTTTAAATATATACGGTTAAGTTTGACTTTCTTCGTTATATGTTCTCATATCAACCCACTCAGTTAGTGAATGGCATATCTATAACTAGTCGAATATTTTTCATTTCTACCACAATAAAAACATTCATTTCTGTCTATCATTGTATGTGCCTGGTTCCTAGGGCTCAGCAAACTATTGCCTGTGGTAATGTACGACCTATATTTCATTGAACTTTGTGTTTAAACCTCACATGTGAACCAACGACAACAACAACATGAGCCCCAGCTCCACCTCGGTCTCGCCCCCTGGCCCCACTCACCACACTCCGGCCGGTGTCGTTGCTGTCCTGGAGCGTCAGCCGGAATTCCCCGGACTTCCCCGGGTCCATGCTGAGCTGCAGGCGGAGTGACTCATCACCTGCTCCCGGAAGACACAGCGGCCGAATCCCTGAGTGGCACACGGACACCCGAACCGAGATGAGGACGGTGTTGCAGCCGGGCTGCGGCAGCGGCGGCGAGGCCCCATGGTGGAGGTCGGCAGGGAGGGCGGAGGAGGACGAGGACGGATCCGGCGGAGTGAAGCCGGAGCCCGGGCCGGGGGTGTGAGTCCAACCGCCCGAACTCAGCGACATACCGTCCACTCGCTCATGTAGAAAACAAGCACGCGCTCACAGACCGACTCCACACGGTTGTTTGCGTCTTGAGGTGTCCCTCGTCGTTCCCCGTAATGTAGTTTTCGACTCTTTTACATGGTACCTGTCTCTGAAGCGTATTTACACCCGTCTCTGCCAACAGGAAACAAGTGACTCTGACAACTGTTTTGATCCACAAGAAAAAAAAAATTACAGGAGGTTTCACTTCCCCGCACTTCCGCTTTCGTCAGACGTCGGTGCCAGATAGATGTATAGTTTATTTGATTTCATTTCCGGGTATGAACTCCAACAACAATGTCCTTCTGTGTATACCATGTATTTATAGTGTCACCATTGTAGAAGATATTTCGAACTATAAACGGTAAGCGGTAACGGTATTTACTTCCAGCTGCGCATGCGCTGTAAGGGTGGTGACGTATTCTCTTTTTAATATTTATAAAGGTCATCTGAATTGGGGGGTTTTCACTTCAGCTTTATTTGTATCGCACTTTTTTTTACATAGATGCAGCCCACAATAATTCACACAACACAATCAAAACTGACATAAACAAAAGACGTCAGTAAATAAATAAACAAATAAACAAATAAACAAATACCGCCATCTTTTCGATCATATACGTTAGAATTGTTTACCACGTAAATTGTTTGTTTTTTTATGAATGGTTATAATCGATCTCATTTGACACTCTAATGCTCTACAGTGACACCCAGTGGCCACACATTGTAAGAGCAGCTTACAGTTTAATAGTCAGCAGTTTGATAATATCAGAGGGTCAAAACACTAAAAAGACAGTGACCAACCCTGGATGTCCTCCTGGATACACCAACCTTACTTTATGTCACACCACTGAAATGTTAGCTGACACAACCCGAGGCTTGAAAGAGCACATGTCTGCTGCACATACACATCATATGTAAAAGACACATAAGCACTGAAATAGCTCTTGTGCATGTGCACATATTTGACCACAAAGGGGCAGCAAGACATCTTCCCATCTCCCTTTCACAGCTTCTCACTGGCTTCAGATGACATATAATGTGCGCTACACTAAGAGCATAACATATCAGGCTGTAGAGATGCTGATACTTCAGCAAGCGAATATAGAAATGTCCCATACACAGCAAAACCACACGAGAACCTCTGCAGATGAAAACACACTTCAATGGTTCATAAATGAATTGATTTATGAGAGTAACGCCTCCTTGTTTAGAAAGACACTCCGTATTATACCTTTTAACTTTACAGGTATTCATAACCATAGTGATAAATGTGATTTTCTGTTTAAGTAATAGCCTCAAATAATCACATTTAAGGACCTGGAAGAAGAAGCGGAACAGGAAATCCCTTCAATGAAACTGTCTGGGGCCGTATTTTTAGGCTTTAACCAAACATGGTGAGTTTAATGGCCCCGCCCACACACACACACACACACACACACACACACACACACACACACACACACACACACACACACACACACACACACACTGTGTAGGCAGGAAATGATGAGGCGATTAACAAAATATACTGTAGCACTAAAAGGTGAATGATTTAGAGCCAAACGGTTAATCAGAGTGTGAGCAGGGGAGTTCACAATCGATGCTCACATTTCACGTCTCTTGCGACGTCCAGGGAATCTCCCTGAAGAAAAGCTTTTCTCAAATTTCCCATTGCGGCGGCCTCCCGCTGTGACCCCCCGTCACAGAGACCTGGGCGAGACGGAGCCGCTCAATCAGACACTGATGAGACCATGAAGATGTACTTTCTCCCTGTAGGTCTGTCTGGATGAGTAACACAATGACGTCTTCCTTCTGATGTGTTCTCACCTTGGCATCACACCACACACACACACACACACACACACACACCTACAGCTGTGACCACCGGGCCCCTGCAAACCCCACCGACACTCTTATTTCCAAATAAGTACATCCTGGTTGTAAATCAGATCTGCTTTATGGATGTGTGCTGTGCGTTGGGCTGTGATCACACATCCTCAGGTGCTTCTCCTCTCATTATTCACAGCTCTGCGTCACTGAGCGACAAATGGCGGCCGCATGAACGTGGCCAGTACAGAAGCAGCGATGTGCCTCAGGGTGGAGATCAGTGCATGAGCAGTCACAGTCACACACCTGTGTCACATAATGAATATGTCTTATCTTGTCTATGAAGGCTTTGTACATGGAACATGTTTATTTCAACTGGATCATATTTGATCTGGACACACTTTGCAAAGTCATCTCACTGGGCCGAGTGGAGCCTTTGGTGGGCCAGTTTTGGCCCGAGGGGCCGTTTGTTTGATGTAGATTCTTGCCCATATGCAAATTTTTTTTTTTAAACTTCCACTGAGAAGGTTGTGTTTTCACTCCACCTGTTTGTACACTTTGTACACACTTTGTAAACACTACTGGATGGGGCGACTGTGGATCTTTCACAAAGGTCGTATCCAGGATCTCTATTTCACGTTCTATTAATACGACCGGTGGTAGAGGACAGGAATGGAGGCTCCGCCCCCCCGGGGGTGGGGGGGGGGGGCTGAATTCTCAAGAACACAGAGTCAAATGGGTTGCTGGGTTTTCGGAGATAAGTCCAGATCCAAACGAACCTCCAAACTGGAAAGACACTGAAATGCACAAAGTGCGTATCCGGTCTATGTTTGGCATCGCGTCATCATGCTCGCTGACCTTCACAGTTATATATCGTTGTTGTCGTTGTTGTCGGGCCTGAAGGCCACTTTGCATCAGAGTATACGATCTTAACCCCTCACTCATGAGTCACCGCTGTCTCCTCTCTGCACATGTTCCGCTGACATGCCTGACATTTATGGAGACGCACTCCTTCTTCGGTGTTCTGCATTGTTTTTGTTTGAACTGGCTCTGACTCGTCCTGCTACGGTGACGGTGCTTTTCAGTTCAGAGTCGGAGGCTGATTTTATCTTTTAAAGGTGTCACAGGAGCCTCGAACACAGGAACGGGAAAAGTAGACGTTTAGCTTTTTAGTTTAATTTGAGATTGAAAAAAAGTGAATTTACTGTGCACCACCCAATGCTTTTCATTTCAATCCCATTTTGAACTGTGCGACTTATAAATGTACTGCATAGGTGGCATTCACCGTTTGTAAATGTTGTTGTTGTTTGAATAAACAGGGCAGCGATGCTCCAGGAGTCAGGGTCACTTCAGAATTCCTTTCATTTTCTTTGAAGTGAATACATGGAAGGTGAGTGATGGAAGACCAACATGTCCTTTGTGAATGAAAGGTTAACCCTACACTAAAACCATACTACCTAACCTAAGCGTTCGAATTCAGGTCTTGTTTAGGTTTCTTATCAATGTGTCTTTAGATCAAGAAGACAAAATATACCCAGAGATTTGAAATCATGCTAAATTTAATTTAAAAGTAATGTTATCTCCTCTGTTGTTATGATTATACATATTTTTTAAATGTGTGTATATATTTTCCAATATCGGACAATAAAGCAGTTTAAATGTAGTTTGTTGGTGTATTTTTTGTTGTCTGATTGCCACATACGCATTTGTCTTATTATGAAGTCTCATTAAATGTCTAAAACCAGTTTTGAGGACAAAATGTACCAGCTAATGCAAAAGTCATTTTTTTTCACTGATATCATATGATTCTTTTTTTTATTGATTTATTTTTTTTCAATATTCTATTAGAATGCGATGATCTCTGATGACAGCGTCTCATGTCACATTGTATTTATTTATAGGGACTATGGGATGCTGCCTGGCTGAGCAGTGGGTGAGTTAAAGAACACTGAGGTGCAGCAGCTGATTGGGTGCCGTCCGCTCCCTTTGTAATCAGGCTGAGTGATGAAAGACTCATCACAAACCTCCCACCACAGTCATTGTCTGACAGACCTACTCGAGCCGCAGGGTCTCCCCGTCCTCACTAATTCAAAGTCGTCCCCGTGTCATCGACTCCCTGATGGACTACTCTGCTACGTGACGGACATCAGGCGGAGGCCAAAAGCAGCCGTCCTCTGTCAGAGGGGTGAGGGAGGGGAGGGGAGGGGAGGAGAATGTGGGTGATGCATCCTGTACGTCTGGGATCAGTGTGTGTGTGTGTGTGTGTGTGTGTGTGTGTGTGTGTGTGTGTGTGTGTGACTGACGTTCTTGATTCATCATTCAACAGCCTCATCATGGCCACACACAGGATATATAAGCTGGATCACACCTGCTCAACAACAACCGCTGCAGACCTCCGACTACCAACCTCAGCCTGTCACCAAAGTCCTGGGTGAGATCCTCATTTATATTGATATCATCTATACATGTGTGTATTTCATGTGATACTATTGTCATATGTGTAGATTATGTCTTTGTATTCTTCAGCTGGATTTTAACCACTATAACTACTAAGAGATTATATCTTTAATGAGCTTTGTGCATTTTTTTGGGGAACGTATAATGATAATTATAAGAGTATAATGTCAACAATGGAACATTAACACACATTATAATACATTTACAATAGTGTATATGGATACATATGTTCTAATAATCTAATCATGATGTGGCTATCATTTAAGAGGAGCTTTGTGCTGAGACTGAGGTGTTTCATATGGGATTTGGGATGCTGATATGAAGGTATGATGGGATTAAAGGTGCAGTCTGCGTGTATTTAGAGATTACACTATCTGGTGACCTGATGAATGGATTGTCTATAGAATGTCCTCAATGGACTGTATAATACCATTTTTTCATATGGGCACGGTAGCACATCGATCTCTGCAAGTAGATTATCTTCGTATTACTTTTGACTTTGGATTAGTGACAATAGAATGTCAGCGACAGCATCTTTAACGGGAAGTGGATTTATAACATCTTGCTGATCAACCGTGGAATAATCCATCTAGTTTCTTGTGGGACCCAAAATGACTTTAACATAAGGATGATAATACATCAAGTTACACGTTTAGATGAGTTTGGATTCACTTAAATAAGTGGGAACTCATTCATTGTCACAAGTAGATGACATTATCATTTGAATGAGCTGGACACTGTGTGTCCACTCTCTGCTTGGACTAAGAGCAGAGTAACATGGGACGGTCCTTTTGGGGGCTTGTGATGATGGATTGAAGAATACACGTGAAGTTGAAAACTAAGTGTATATGTGTACGACAGTGTCCCTCTGTCCTCCCCCAGTGCCTTGTGTGACTCCACAGCGATGCTGCCTGGGAGAGCGGCTGATGTCCGGCACTGCGTCCTGACCAGCCGCTGGCTGCCTGCAGCCCTGGCTCTGCTCCTCCTCCTCTCCTCCAGCCTCGGCAGCGCTCACAGCACCACGGTGGAGCACGACTTCCACATCGTTCACAACGTGGACAACAGAAGTAAGAGCTGGGGTTCTACCAATAGATCATCTTCATCTTATTTTTTAATATTTTTTTTTTTACATTTTTTAAATTTGAGTTGTTAGACTTAGCTGTAGAGGATGTGATGAGTTTTCCATAAAAGTGGTGAGTTTATGATCTTATTCTGCTTTCTCTCATTTTGCATCTGTCCATCCAGATTTCTATCATAGGGAACAAGTGACATGTCTCATTCCATCTCTGTAACCGTGGCAACGGATTTAAAACATTATGACACAAAAGCTCTTTTGAAGAGTTTCTGCATTTTAAAGGCAACACTTGCGTCAGTTATCATTTATCTGTGTGTAATAATGTGGTTTGATGGAGATGTATCTTATCTTGCTTTGATCACAATGTTATGAGGTTTTAATATCATTTAAATGTATATACTGTATATATAATTGTTACTTTTTTCAAATTTAAACACTCATATATTCTAGTTAAACTGATTGCGTGTTTGCATTCACAGAATATAATTGCTCTATAGCATGAGCGATAATGACATGTTATTCAGCTCGTTCATATGAATGAATGGGGGGTTTGAATATGCACGACCACATGTCCATGTGAATCTATATGAACTTACAAAAAGACATCTAAGCCTAAATAGCTAAAATGGAGATGCTACAAAAATCTTTAACATGTTCCCAGTTGAAAGTGTTCCCAAGGATAAGAGATGATCATACAGTAAATGTTAATGTTTAATTCTTTTCAGTTTGGTTCATTTATGAAAACACCTAAAGATTGTTTACGACATGTTAAACTATGATGACGATGACCACACCTGTGCTCCTGTGTGGTCCAGGCCCGGAGATCGACCCCTTCTGGTACGTGGGCCGCGGGGTGAGACCCATCGGTCGCTTCGGGAAGAGGCACAGCGGGGGGAGGGCGCTGGGCAGCGGCGGGTTGCAGCCGGTGGTCCGGACGCTGGAGCTGCTCCTCGACAGCCTCAGAAACAAGGAGAGCCTGGAGAAGGTGCTGGACGGAGAGGGCAGGGATTGGTTACCATGACAACGTGTCCTCCACCTTTCATCTATAAACTGTGTTTTCTTTTTTCATTTTTTACCTTCTCCCATCCCGCGTCTCTTCCGGGGGCTTTGGTCGACACGGAATCCTCCTTTGAATCTCTCTGTACATAAAAACGTCTTCTATATTGATTAATAAACACGGATGTTGTGATCACGCGCGTCACTATCTTGACTTTGCACGATGAACATGGTCTGACATGAGATGCTGGATGTTAGCAATTCTTTATTCATTTCATAATACATTGTTTTTCTCTGTGGCACATAGAGAATTTTTTGCACATTTATAGTTTTCCCCATCAAGTGGTTTGTGTCGCACACTGTCGAAGTGGAGCTGTGCACAGTGAAACCTCCACGTGGGATTTTCAAACATAAAGAAAATAACTTTATCCACGTCGTTAAAAGTCTTGTGTGAACCCACTCATGACGTTTACACGGAGCAGTCTCTTGCACACAACACCGTCAAGATTGGTCAACTATGATTGGGCAATACACACGTTATAGTCTATATCACATCCATCTTTTCACACGTATACATATATTAACAAATTCTTTGATGATACTATTCTTTTTTTTGTTTGTACATTAGAAAAATACAGGACACTGATGATTGGACCGTTGTGGCTGCTGTGCTTCTCCTGGGAACATTTTTACATCCATTTCAGAAAACCAGGAACATGCTTCTTTTTTTTCCTTCTTCTTCTTCTTCTTTTCGTTTAAACGGTTTGAACCTCCAGAGAACAAGGTCGACAAAAAAGTACAGAATCAATGTGCAAAAACCAGAGCTGTGAAAGGACGGGGCTGAAGAGTTTCACTGATGGACGGGGCCGAGCGCTCGTACGGGGAGGTCTTCACACCTCCCGTCACCCTGCGGGCTGATCCCGCGAGTCAAAGACAAAACCCTCACGTCCGTGAGCGTGGTAAAAAAATAAAATAAAAAAAAATAAAATAAACTCAGGTTGTAACTGATGGCAACAGAGGAGAAGCAAAAAGAGCTGAAAGAGCGAGGCAGTATTCTCAGATCCAGTGTGTCAGGGGCACAAACACAGTATGAACCAGCAGCATTTACCGTCGTCAAACGGTGAAATGTGGACACACGCGGCGAAAGCACTTCCACCGCGGAGGAGGGAAGAGAACGAAGCCTTTTAATTGGTAGCATTTCAGCGGGTATTGCATAAAAACGTTCAGAGAGTACAAAAATAAACTGTTTGTAACAAAATCATGGTTTCATGGCATTTCGTCTGAAAGCCCCGCGCGGGACCTCGGCGCGTAAAAACCTCCGGCGCTGAACACAGCTCGGACGAGAGCCGGAGACGAGGGGGGGTGAAGACCCAGAGTCAGGTTCCAACACAAAAGGCCACGATGTTTGAACGTAAACAAAGAGGAAGATGACGGAGAGGAGGAGAATGACTTTCAGCTGAAGAATACTACATGGATGAAATCAGGAGTGTGTGTGTGTGTGTGTGTGTTTCTACTGATAATGGGATACTGATATATTCCAACATTTCTAAATAAAACATTAGGTGGCAATTATTTGAGAAATCATTGAACATTTAGGGAAGATAGTGTGGAAATGTGAGTTTTTGATGTGAATCACATGAGAAGTGTGTGTGTGTGTGTGTGTGTGTGTGTGTTAAAGGTTAAACACCAGAGGTTATGAAAATCCCTCTTGTTCTCCTTCTTGTTCGTGTGTGTTAAACGGCTTGTTTTGGACTTGGACGACATGAAGGCTCCCTGCATGGGGAAGTCACGGCCTCTCCACTGCCACAAAGTGGCCACCTCCATGTTATTAGATGGGATATTCTCAAAAATAGTGTCCGTCACTTTAGGTAGTTACTTCATTGTTTTTGTTGATTTTTGTGAATTTGTTTTATTTCGTAATTCGATGTTCTACAATTCACTGCAGTTTTATTGGTTGTTGTTTTATCGATTCAAAAACAGGACGAGACAATATGATTGAAAACTTTGACTATAACTATTTATGAATCGCTTCTGTGGCTCACTACTGTTTTGCAGACACCAGCTCTCAGATGCATTTAGTGTCTGTGATTCTCTATCTTGGATATTTTGGCTTCATTTATGGACAGTGTTGGTGATTTGTTTGCACTGCCCCGAGTGGCAAATAAAGGTAATGCAGGATGAAACTACGATGAAACAAACGAACTCGCATCTGTCTTTACATTATTCCTATGTTGTTGTACATTGGCAAGAGATACGCACATTTAAAAATACGTTGTGCTCGACCTTTAACTGGCTTGTTTTAGGCATTTTCATCAACATGGTCATCGAGTGTTTTGACTAGAAATATTTCAGGCAGGAAATTATTAATTAAAACGAATTGTTAAAATCCGGTGAGTGCATGTAAGTGTGTGTGTGTGTGTGTGTTGACAATCATCCATAAAAAGCTCTGAGAGGACAGAAGGATGAAGTCTCATGTCCCCGCGTCTTCATTGGACATTTAGTCAGGTGACCCTTGCAGACGGACAGATTTCGTCTCTTTTCTTTTGCCTGTACAGATTTTTTTCGTTGAGCGTGGTGACGAGCGTGTGCAGGTTTTAAGGCAGAGATCCCCACAGCACAGTCAAACCTTGCGTCGCGTCCGCGTCGATGAGGACGACATGGAGGGTTGGTAAAAAGCCGCTCGCGTCTCCTGCCGGGTGTTTTTTTTTTTCCGCTGACGTGACGCGGCGCCCGGCCTGGGGGGGCCGAGCGCGTGCCGGGGGCCACACAGGGCAGGTGTTGGTCCCTGCTTGGCTCGGAGCAGGAGGAGGACGCTGGGTCAAGGCACTGGATGAGAGTGGGCCCCCCCCCCGTCACCCGGGGCCCTGAAGTGGCCCTGAGGGACTGGTTGTGCTGCTGCTGACTGTCACTATGGCCGGAACACTTTCACAGGCTGCTCTGGCTCCACTTTCTCTGGAATGCAAAAAGGACCAAACGTTAAAGGTCCAGTGCGTAAGACTATCAGACAAATCCTACAGACGGAAATTGAATACTAATGTTTTTGTTTTTGTAAAAGAGATAAAATACTATGGTATATTATCCATTCTACATCCTGGCAAGTGTGAGTACATATCTGTGTTTACATCATGGGCAGGTTCTCTCCACAGACACCCGCCATCTTTAGTGTAGCCCAGAATGGACAAACCTATTTCAGTGATAACAAATGTTTTGGGGTATTTGGCTGCATGTCACAACTTCAGCACTAAAAGAGTGTTTGTTCATTCTGGGCTCCTGTAAAAAACATGGCGGCCTCCGTGTAGGGGACCCACTGCCGATATAAACATAAACAAAGCGCTCGATCCGAACACAACAACCCTTGGATTCAGAGGATTGTTCACTCGTAACTCATCTGAGACGAGTGTTTTAAGTTCAACATCTGAAAATGAAATAACTGAAATGGTTTCACCTGAATCTTACACACTGCACCTTTAATGACAGGTGACATGTGGATGATCTAGACAACAGTGCGCTTTCAGATGAGCACAGTGCTGCTGGACGCCGGTTGAGAGTGCACACGCCTGGCGCCGTGTATGCGTCTGAAATCAATGACATGTTTACATGTCCTGGTCACTGGTTTGGCTCCATTGTCCCGGCCCTGCCTCGGCGGACCCGGACAGAGTGGTGCTCTGACTCAGCGCCATTGTGCGGAATGCAGGTGAGGACAGAATAAGACAAAAAGAAAATAAAGAAACAGCAAAGGGCCATTCAGCGACATGAAAAGGACAGAGTTCTTGTTCGTAGATCAAAAGGAAAGAGAGAGAGAGAGAGAGAGAGAGGGAGAGAGAGAGAGAGAGAGAGAGAGAGAGAGAGAGAGAGAGGGAAACAACACCTCATCCTCGCGCGGCGTGTTTTCCATTTTGGCTGCTTTAGGTCTAATGGAGCTTTTCAGTTCCCTTTTAAACACATGTATTCACCTCTGCCTCCATTCAGCGCCACATCTCCTCTCTCGGGACAAAGACAGAATGTGTGACATTAACTAGAGGTGCATCAGTGTTCCCTCGTCCGTGTCCCTCTCTGTGCGTCTGTCTCACACACACACACACACACACACACACACACTCACTCACACAGCGAGTCCAGGCCGTGTTAGTGGTTGAGAGAAGACGGTGCTTTTGTCAGCGCAGGTGAGAACACGCACTTTACTTCTGCTCGACCTGGTGACTGATGAGCCGTCACCTGTCACGTCATCACATCACTACGTTCACAACAGTGTGACACAGGTCACTGACTTTGACCTGTTCTATCAGACATCAATACAAATCGATATGGAAATATACATTATTCACTTCAATTGAAAACTACTGAAAGCGTGAAGTGAATTATTCTGCTTGTTCTTCTGAGCCTCTGAAACGAGTCAATATAAAATGATTTTTTATTATTTCACTGAGATATAATAAACATCTTGTGGTACAATTTTATTATATTTGAATCCAATTATTATTATTATTATTATTATTAGAAGTAGTAGTAGTATCATTATATTATTAATATCACACTAAAAATGTACCTACACAGTCCATCATTAAAATGTGCAACATGACTGAGGAAACGAAATTGTTTCCTTGGTTCCTAATTGTGTCCATGTTGTTGTAACAGCTGGTGTGTGTCACATAACTTTGTGTGGTACCTTTGAGAGGAGGCGCTGGGAGCTTCCGTCTTTGATGGCGAGAGGAATCCAGAGTCTGAGGCTGTAATCAGAGAACATGTGTGTATGATTCCCCTTAAACACATTTAGAAATACGGTAAATAAACAAACTGTCCTGGTTTACAGATGCTGCATGTCAACATGTCGACATGTGACAGATGCTGTACCTTGGTCTTTATTGGCTTATATTTGGAGAAACGATTGCAGACGGTCACGTTCAGCCCAGCTGTTTTCAGAGCCGATATTCTGGCCTCGATGTTTGAGATCTACAAAAATAGACAAAAAGAAAAAATACGATTAAATACGAGTCAAACAATTATTTTTGAACTCTTTCATCTCTTCCGGCACCTTCACGCGTCACCTGATTTTCTCATTCTTCAGAACGCAACTTGGACTCATCCACTAAACGGTACCTGTATTTCAGACTGCTGGACCTGAGCTGCTGCCGTGGCGACCTGGTCCTCCAGGAAAGCCAGCTCAGTGTCGGTGGTCCCGCTGCTGACATCGCGGGCGCACTGCTCCAGGTCCCCCAGGGCCCCCTCCAGTCCGTACACAGCACCGGCAGCCAGGTACACCTGCGTGAAGACCAGCCACTGTGAGTGCGCTCCGAGCCTGTGTGACGCAGGCGCGGGCGTGACCGACGTACGTTCTCCTCCATCTTGGTCAGCCTCTGGTCCAGGCGCTGGGTCTCGGAGCAGGTGGAGACGGGGGAGGCGCTGATGGACTCGGGGGTCGGGGTGTAGCTGTCGCCGCCCGCCTCGCCGATCAGCTCCTCGGTGGCGTTCAAGACTTTCAGCACCTCTGTGGTGATGCTGCAGAGAGACGCCGCCGAGTACTTCTGCTTCAATGGAACAACACACACACACGCGCGCGCGCACACACACACACATATACACAGTCAGTGCACGATGCATCCTAAAGGACTTGATGGAAAACAGGGGTGTGAAAGAAAAGGCCCGTGGGCCCGAGGGTCCAATCCGGCCCATGGGATTGATTTGACGCAGTTTCTTGCAGAGTATTTTCATGAGGCTGCACTTGTAATTTTTTGGGGACTAAACCAAATGGAAACGTTTGAAGTTGTCGTTGTTTGTACGTCATCATTCAGTGATTTCACTGGTCCGGCCCCTTTGAGATCAAATTTGGCCCCTGAACTAAAAATGAGTTTGACGGCCCTGATGTAAACGACACAACATCAGATGAAGGAGTTCACGGTATCTAATGGGAAACAGGTCATGTGACATGTAAACACCACATTTAGAAGTTGGTTTGGTGTAAAACAGTGAGGAAGGGACCTGAACAAATTGCAACCATGGCATCAAAACGATCAAAGAGAAGAAAGGAGGACGGAGGCAGGATTCACGGAACGATGGGTCTTTTCATTTTTGCGCTTTGAGACAGAATGTTTCGGTTCACTCCTGGCGTATCACATTTCCATTCAGCAGGTAGAGCAGTCTCCATCTTTGAAAGTCCGTCACGCAATAAATTTGAAAGAATGACCTCAATATGACACATTTACGCTGCAAAGACTTTCCTCTCCTGAGGTCAGAGTGGCTTCAGCGACTGACCTCTAAAAAAAATTGAATCATCCACGAGTCAAAGTGAATGTCTCAGCCCAATCTGAAAGGATTTCCCTCGAGTGCCCCGAGTTTTTGTGCTCACAAGGTAAAACACGCGTCTTTTGAGGTCACAGGGTTCACGACAACGAAGAGATGGACAACACGTTGGACAGATTCTGAGCCCGTGTCAGTTCAAACTCATTTTTTCGTACGCGTTGAACAGTAAGAACGTCGTGATCATGACATTTGCCGTGTGCAATGAAAACACGGCAAGAGAGAGACAGAGGCTTTGATCAGTTGAGGTCGGAGGCGAATCGATGGCTTTCAGCCGGAGTCTGAAAAGCTGGGTTTCACTCAGCCATGGGAGGAGAGAGATGAGAGAGGGCGAGGCCCAGGCCTCATATTCAGTGATGTTAAAAAGACAAAAGGAGCACAGATGAAGGATGGGATGTACTGACTTCAAAATAAATAAATTCACGGCGGGAGTGTAATGTTTGTCGTCCACTCCATAGAAACACTAGATCAAAGGAGCTGTCGCATCAACAGATGTGTCACTGGTGCCGATGACGAGACTTTCAAACTCTAAAGATGTTCGAAGGTTCCAAGGTCCAGCGTGTCACATCTCTCAATCGTTATTTTCATGAGCCCTTTATACTGATGTTCTCTATATGTCGGATGCCACGTGGCACCATCACGCTCTTGAATTGAAAGCTATGGTTTAGGCCGAGGTTTTAAGCTGCAACACGATTAAATTCACGTTTGTATTTGATATAAATCGCCTTGTCCTGTTTGTTTTGCATAAAAATCTACAACTTAGACTTATCATGACAATTCAATAAATTCTTCATTTTGGATTTCACGTCCACGAGCCCAGTGCAGAATGAATAAGTCACATAGAAGCGAAAGGTGGTTAATAGACCTCAGATGACACCTCCATTAAATCGAATGGATCCAGATATTTTACATCTGCTTCAGATTGGACGAACTAATGAACATCGGTCACCCACCCTCGTCTGTTTTCTGTCCATCAAGAGCCATGACTTATTATCTGAGGACCAGATGAAAAGAGAATCTAATAAACACAACACCGAGCCAAAGTTAAAATAAATGAATAAACAAATGAATAAATACAAATCTTGGCTCTGTGGATCCTGGATCGCATCTATGAGTCATTCAAGATGTAAACTAGTGGTAACAGAGCACACTGCACCTGTGTCACACACACTGTTGGAGTCCAGCGTTACTCACTGGAGCTTCTGCAGTGAATCATCTGGCACATGACCAGTATCTGCCCACACGCCTCAGACGCAGCTCCGTCTTGGAAATGAATGCGTCTGAGTCTCTGGCTGACTCTGTGTGTGTGTGTGTGTGTGTGTGTGTGTGGGGGGGGGGTGACCGGACTCCAGCCATTATGTCTGTGAATGGAGTGGATTTACTATGTGAAGATTTATCAATACTGCAGCTCTGCTTTTAGCCCCAGGATCAAAGGTTCATGTATTCATGTGTTATTCATGCAGAATGTGAAGAGGCTGACGGCAACATGTCGGACAGCACTTCTCTCTCAGACGGCTGCATCCACACACGTCACCTCCAACCCAGTTACACACACGCAGTCTGCAACATGCCTGTGCAGGCTGAGCAAAAATATACATCCAAGCATTTCGTGTTAATGGCAATGATGTCGGAGAGTGTGTGTGAGATGTTTTATTTGTACGTGCGTGTGTGTGTGTGTGTGTGTGTGGGAGGGGGGGTGTGTATGTTATGGAGTGAGGCCTCCTGCACGTCACAGGACGCCTTCGCTGTCCCGTCCATATCTCACCTGTTGCATGAAGGAGGTGAGCAACTCGAGTCTCTGCTGCTCTTCCGAGTCATTCTGCCCCTTCTGACACACACACAGACACACACACACACACACACACACACACACACACACACACACACAGACACACACACACAGACAAGCAAAAAAAGAGAAGAGAAGCACAAAAAAGGACAGCAGTGATTGGTAAAGAAATAGATGGATGACAGAGTGAGGAAGGGAGATTGGAATTAAAGGCGCAGTGTGTAAGATTTGGTGGCATCTAGAGGTGAAGTTGCATGTTGCATCCATCACCTCACCCTTCCCTTTCGAGCATGCAGGAACCTATATGGTTGACTTCTGTTGTCATTAAAGCTCAAAAGATGTTTAGTATGTCCACTCTGGGCTTCGGTAAAAACATGGCGGCCCCCGTAGAGAGGATGTAAATATACATGAAAGGCCTCATTTTATGCTAATGTAAAAAAAACAAGTCACACATTGGGCTGATTATACATGTCTATATAAATGTTTTGTAATCCTATTTCTATAGATAGAAGTGACAAACATTGACCCGAAATCTTACACACTGCACCTTTAAGGAAGGAAGGAAGGAAGGAAGGAGGAAAGGATGCAAGGGGGGGGCAAGAAGACATTGCAGACAGACAGACAAAAATCAAACAAACAAACAGACTTTAAGCCGGCGATAAACCTTGGAGACTTGTCTCCTAGCCCTCACCTGGTTGTCTGACAGCACCCCCTCCTGGGAGGATGGTGTAACTGCAGGCGAGCTGGTGCTGGACCCGCTCCTCCTCCCCACTGCTCCTCCTCTCTGCGAGGCCTCCCTCTCCAACTCCCTCTTGTGTTGTCTCTTGCTCTGCCTGTTGGCTTCCCGTCGCTCTCCCCTGTTCTGTCCCTGCTCGTCCACTCCGTCCTCCGCGCTCTCCGCCCCCCGCTCCGCCCTCCGCTCCCTCGCCCGCCCCTCCTCTCTCGCCGCCTGGCTCTTGGTCGGCCCCTCGCCCCTCTCCGTCTCCTGCCCGTTCGCCTGCTCCGCCCTCTCGCTCGGCCTCTCTCGCGGCCCCTCGCTCGCCCTCTGCCGCTCCCCGTCGCCGTCCCTCGGCCTGGTCCTCTCCCTCGGTCTCTCGCCGTCCCTCTCCGGCCACTTCCCCTCCTCCGCCTCCTCCGCCTCCTCCGCCTCCGAGGAGCTGCCGTCTTTGCTGGTGGCCCGTTTGACCAGCTGGCTCAGTCGGGACCGAAGCTCCTCTTCCAGAGGGTCTCCGGGCCCCGGCTGCGGGGGGCTCAGCGCGGCAAAATTGAGGGCCACGGTGCCCACCTCTTCTGGCTCTGGTGTCACGGCGTCTGATCTGACGGCGTCCGGTGCAGCTGAGGTTGCCGGCACAGTGTCTGGCGCCGGCTGCTCTTCGCTCAGACCCCTTTTCAGCAGAGCGTGGAGCAGGAAGCCGCTGTTCTCCTGAGGTAGAGAGAATCACATGAACACACCGTGAAAGAAGACGAAATCGGAGGTGCCTGAAATGCATATTCCCAAATAAGACAAATAATATTTCCCATTGACCTATAAAGGATTTTACACATGCAAACAAATAAAAGAATCCCACCCCCCCTTCATATCCAGCAGTGACAAGACAATGACCTACCTGCACTAAGGGGTAGATGGATGTGTGGCTCTGGCCTCCAGCTTTGTTCTGCTCGCTGGACGACTCCCTTTTGCTTTTGCGGCGGCGGCGCGATCGTCTGATGGGGTCACTGTGCCGCTCCTCGGCCTCGCTGCTGTCGCCCATCACCTGACCACAGAGGAGCGAAGGTGCTGAGCACACACTTCACCGGCAAAATGCAATTACATCATCCTGAGTATTTCCACTCGATGCGGGGAATATTCACGCTTCGGGTTAAAGGTTGACATTTTGTACGTTGTGTGTGTTTCGTTTGTATCTTCGTGTTTTGGGGAACAGAGACCTTGTCGTTGTCAGAGGATTGTGAAGATGAACCTAAATCACCTTGGGGTTAAAGTTCACGTCCAGAGCCTCTGTGTGCAGAGGGTACGGGGACAGGCTCTGCTGCAGGTGCTGGTGGTACAGTGGTTGGTGGTGGGGGTGCAGGTGCGCGTCCGCCGGCCCCTTCCTCCTCATCAGGTGGTGAGGCGCTTTGCGGGGACACGCCGACAGCACCGACGACGCCTCCGAGTCCGAGTTGAGGGTCTCGGTGTTGGTGTACTGGCCCGAGGATGGCGAGGTGATGGGGAGGTGCTGGGTGTACGTCCACTCGGGGTCGTGCTGCGAGTCCGTGTAGTACGTCTCGTCGGACAGCTTGCGGCGGAACTGCCGGAGCGCCGCGCCCCAGCCGCCTTCGTTGTCCTCCTCGGAGTCGGACCCCATCTCGTCGTACGCCGAGACCACGCCGGACTCCTTCTCCAGCACGCTGAACACCAGACTCTTCCTCTTGGTCAGGAGGCTCGGCCGGGAGAGCTGGGAGCTGTGGAGGGCGAGCCAGTTACCGTCCGGGCTCTGCAGCACCGAGGACGCACCTGGACCGCAGCAACAACAGACACTCGGATTTTAAAGGTGCAGTGTGTACGACTTTGCTCATTTTTGTCAATTCTATTGATTGAGAAAAAATGCTACAAAACAATCACGAACTGACATTTTCATAATCACCCAAATCCATTTTTGTTCCCATTACTCTTACACGAGCACGTGAATGCATATTTACATGAGGAGCGGGTCGGGGGCGGCATGTTTTTACAGTAGCCCAGAGCGGACATGATAGACCCTCTTTGGAGTTCTAATGACAACTGAACTCTACCACAGGTTCTCCTGCAGGCTCAGAAGGATGAGGGTGAGGTGATGGATACAACGTGCAACTTCACCTCTAGAAGTCACCAAATCTTACACACTGCACCTTTAATATATACATTACAGAAGAAAATGTCAAAATGTAAAAAATAAAAAATAAATACTATTATTATTAAAGGTGCAGTTTGTAATGTACCAGCCAGGGATCTAGACTAACAACGCTGTATTGAGGCAGCGCTGGACGTTGTCATAGGACTAATGGGAGTGATCGGCGTTGTTTACTGGAGTTGTCCAGACGGTCGACGCTCTTCCAGCTCGGCAGGGACGTGGCCTTGGCGTCTCGCTTCAGAGACGAGTACTCGTGCAGGTTGACGCCGGCTCCGGCGCCCCCCTCCTCCGGAGCCTTCTCTGGGGAGTCGTCACTGGTGAGGGAGAACGCCGACCGCGACCTCTGGAACAACACGTACACATTTGAAACGTTAGATAAACTCTCTGCTTCAACACCTGGAAGATACGACGCAGTGTTGCCCCTCAAGACAGGATCATCGTGTCAAATATTCATATACTGCATTGGCACAGTGGCCAGGTGCAGATGTGGTGGTACTGGACAGTACAGCTGTGATTCCTCATTCTCATCAGCAGGGGGAGCTAGGAAACAACTGAAGAGCTCAGACTGGAGACACTTCACAAACCATCATCTCCTCTGCAGACACATAAATGTCTTTATGACACATCCGACTCGTTATCCAATCACCATGGGACTCATTCAGGTCTTTAAAGGCTGGTCCACACAGAACAACAGGGTTTTGGGCAGGGACGTCAAACATATGGCCCGTGGGCCAAAACCGGCCCGTCATAGGGTCCAGTTCGGCCCACAGGATGACTCAGCAAAGAGTAGGGTTTTAATCTAATAGTAACGTGATGTAGCGCAGATTATTTTCTAATGTAATGCACATGTGTAAATTATAAACGCAGGCATAATATTGTTGAAGTTGCACCCATTTTTCTGGTCACCCGTGGTTCAGGGAGATGTAAAAGTCGCGCAGGTGCACTTCTTTACATTATAAAAAATTCATTGATTCTAATTTGTGAACAAACACCATTAAAAAAGCAGAACAAATAAAACAACGGTCGTACGATATCTGCACTTCCAGGTGTGTGCTGACAAACTGCGGTGAGTGTGGCAGTGTGCGGGCTGCGCTGCGGCGCACAGCGGAGGCAGCGCGGACCCCAGTCTGCGCCTGGTGGAGCCCGGTGTTTGCACAGAGCTGATAAACACAGCTGGTCCCGCGGGGCAGCCGAGGAGGAGGATCCTCACGTATTTCACGGGACTTTGATCTCCACTGAGCCGAACAGCGGGAAACTGAACGGCGAGGCCCGGGGAGCGCCGCTTTGATGCTGCTCGCACAACAGATGATGACAAAGCTCCTCCGGTCCCTGCTGACAAGTGGTGTGAGCCACTGTCAGGTACGAGTGTGTAACGCTCACGTGTGTGTGTGTGTGTGTGTGTGTGTGTGTGTGTGTGTTTTGTTTTGTTTTGAGTGAGAGAACTGCAGCATTTAGACAAACTAGGCGAGTTAAACTGTATTTGGCTTCTGATCTGTTTATGCTGATTTCACACCGAGAACATACAGAGAGATATTCCACACCAGGGCTGTCGGACTCATTTTAGTTTAGGGGCCAAACAGTACGGACACATTTAATCTCAGGTGAGCCGGACCATCAGATTGGGGAGGTGGGCCACTTTGGGCCCGCGGGCCATGTGTTTGACTCGAGTCCACTCTGCTCCCTCACATTGTTTCTCTCCTCATGCAGATAAATGAAAGTCAAACACCACAAATCAGCCGAATACAAACAATCTTCTGAATTAATTTTCCAGAGTCAACACTTTTATGGGAGTCCAAAACAATCATTTCAATCCAGGCAGTGTGACGGCGTTACACCATGATTAAAGGTGCAGTGTGTAGGTGTTGCCTCCACGGAGGGGACCCGCACCCGATGTTAACGTTGAACACAAAAAACAGACATCTTCAGAAGATGATGTGCCCATCAAAATACCAGTTTCGTCACTTTATATTTAACTTCTGCCAATAGAAATCGTACACACTGCACCTTTAATCCACGGTGGGTAAAACTCAATATCACAGAGTTCAAGTCGTTTTCGGCCGACCACAACATTCCTGTGTTTTTCAAACCACAGAGACAATAGCTGGTTCACCCAGAGGGATTCAAACCAACACACACACACTCTGCATTACGCTGTGGAAACTGAGGAATGTGTGTGTGTGTGTGTGTGTGTGTGTGTGTGTGTGTACATTGGAATATCAAGAAAACCACACGCTGCGCAATCAAAGAGCAAATCCCTCGGGTTAAGAACCAGCAGTGACACCCACTCAGAGCTGACCCCCTCTGCCCGGACTCTACACGGTCAGTGACACGGAGTGTGTAGTGAAGGCTGAGGGCGGAGGAGCAGACTGACCCACAGGGAGTAGGAGGTCTTGTGAGGCTCCTGTGGAGCTTGTGAGGAGGTGTGAGGCTGCGATGGAGAGGGGAGTTCACCGGACTGGATCAGGGTTTGAGGTTGAGGCCAGACAAAGTCATACTCTGTCTGCATCTCTGAGTGTTTCCTCCTCTGGATGATCTGATGAGAGGAGAGGAGGAGGAGGAGGAGAGGAAGAGAGGAAGAGAGGAAGAGGAAGAAGGAGAGGAGGAAGTTAAGGACAGATAAAATGAGCCGTGAGGTGTGTGCGCCCGCAGACTGCAGGCTTCATTTCAATAATGAATTAAAGAAACAAATGCAAATGAAAAATGAAAATACAATTCGGCAACAGCTTTAACACTTAGCCATGAATAATTTGTTTTAATGAAACTCCAACATCGTTAATCCTGTTTCCATTTCCATTTTAATTTTGCGCCCCAAAAAACTTTGAATAGCAATAAAAGTATAAAATGACTGTCTGATTTTTTATTTATATTCGAAGACCTGATGGTAAACAAATCCTAATTAAACTGAAAAGTAATTCAATGCAATCCCTGTCCCTGATGTGTGTGAACATTAGAGCATGAGAACAATGTATATTTTATTTATATTCTAACATACGGATTTGTCGAGTAGATTGTGACAATAGATTAAATATGAATATATATTTGTTTCTTCTCAAGTTTATTTGTGAATGTTCCTAATCATCCTTTCACTGAAAGTTAACATCATGCAAACGCTTCGATTGAATGTTAAAATAATTCAAATAACAGTGGAGATCCAAATGGGAGCAACACTTTTTACAGTGTGTATTTGTATTTATTTTAAATGTAAAAAGTCTGACATGTAAAAGTAAAACTTTTCTTACTCAACCCACTTTTTGTACAATGGTCGTGGCAAGTTCTTCTATGAGTTCTTCTTTATGGTCCCGCAGATACCGAGCTTCATTCTGCTTCTCCTGCACACACACACACATACAAACACGTGCACACACACACACACACACACACACACACAAACAAGCGATAAGAATCTGTGCCATCGTCTCAGTCAAGCAGCTCAACTGTGACTGACACAGAGGGAGGAGAACAAAGAGGTGAAGGCAGAGAACATGAGGACAGAAAAGAGAGGGATGAAAAACAGAGGAAGTAGAGAGATGGAGGGAGATGGAGAGAGGAAGAGAGGGACTCTCACCAAGCTGTCACTGAACTCCTCAGCTTTGGCGATGGCCTCTTCTATCGCCTCCTCAGCGACACGCAGGGCGACTGTGAGCGTCTCTGCCATACTGTGTCCTGTTATCACACACACACACACACACACACACACACACACACACACACACACACACACACACACACACACACACACACACACACACACACACACACACACAACCTTTCCTTTGTACCATATCATAAAATTCCAATGCAGCACAGATGTTATTGGTGCTCGGGGGCAAACCTCTGTGGAAAGGTCTCAAAAATCCAATTGTCTTAAAGCCGTTCATGGTTCCCTGAGGATGAACCCGGACGACTTTACATCAGGGAGGATCTCTGACGGATTCTCACCTGCCGAGTGATTCTGCTCGCCAACGAGGACAATAGCATGGCTCTTGATTCTGATTCACTGAAGAGGGGCGTGGCCTCTTGACTGACACCTGGGCCGACCCGGCACATGCCAGCAGCATGGGCCCGCCCCCAGCTCTACCTGCGCTCCGCCTCTTTGCCCACTTGCGGATGAACCAGAAAACTAGGAGGAGTCAGGCATCTGCAAGATGACGACAAGTGACCCGCCCACCAGGAGCCTCATACGCTCTCTGCAGACCCCTATGGGTGACGTCACTGATGCTGCAGTCTGCGAGCACCTTCTGATGCTTGACAGACATACGAGCCATATATACCGGTGTGTTCACCGCACATGTTGGTTCTAATCCCACTCGGGGTGAACGGGACGCAATTTACATCCTTAGGATTTCTCCTCATTCCCAAGGACAGTATGGAGACCTTCACTTTCCCGTGTGTGTGAATAGTTTTTGTGCTTCAATGTTGCCATGTTGCGTTTGTGCTCTCGCCCTGTGATCAGCTCCAGACCCCTGTGATTCTTTTAAGAGCCCTAAACTGTGCAGATAATGGATCCGTGTCCTTTCGCTGTCATCCATTAGTCGACAGATGAAAAAAAAAAAAAAACTATAAAAAGCTTTGGTGCATTTCGACACAACAACCTGATGAGATGAGTTTGTTTGTGGGCCTCTGAAGAGCGGCCATTATCTAAATGACGGATCTTGATCATTGTGTAATCAACTCATAATTAGTGGCAAATGGATGAAATGAGCTTTATCGTTAAATCGCGGCTATTGAGTTGTTTGTGTTGTGTGTTGGTGTGTGGCACGATGAGAGTGTGTATCTTCACGAGAAGGGACGTTTGCAGTTTAATGTTGTCTCCATTGTGTTTGCAGTTAATTTTACAGATGAGATTCTCCGCAAACGCACACACACACACACACACACACACACACACACACACCTCTTCCCAGAGACGTGTCTATTTGCCGAGGCAACTATTATTGGGCAATAAACGTAAAAGCTCAACCTTTTAGCAAAATGGAAAACGGGACGATTGATGAAAAAAAAAAGAAAAGAAAATCAATATGGCAAACCCATCGCCGCTGAAATAACACATCTGCAGGGAAACGCTTCCCGGCCATCAGCTCACCTTCGCTCTGTTTGTAGAAGGCGGAGTCGCTGCCGCAGACGCTTCCATCGTTGTCGTTGCTTCCCTCGTGAACACTGCTTTCTGCAAGACACAGACAAATGAACCCGTCAGACAACGGCCTCCACACTGACACCTGTCACACACACACACACACACACACACGGCCCCAGTATCATATTGTGTAACAGCTCAAAAGCAGGTTTGCGGTGCACACAGCGCCACTAAACCCGCGTGTGTGCGCTCGTCAGCTGTTCCCCTGACTCCTGTTGTCTGTCGCGTTGTGAATCGACACTGTTTTGGTTTCTCTCTTCCGGTCGTGCGTCAAAGCAAAACAAAAAATGCCATTTGAAAGAATGAGACGATTCATTTGATAATTCCCGTGTTCCCTTTCAAAATAAAATCACATGTTGGATGAAGTTGAAACGGGAATATTCCCAGTGCACGGAGGCATCACCGTGTTTTCTTTGTAGCTCATTCAGGCCAAGTACCAGGTGAGTATATGTCCTATATTTGTAAACAAGTCTTTTTTACAAAAAACACTCAAACCTCCAGTTACAAAGGAGTCAACATCAGAGTCGGGATAGAACAAAGTACATTTACATGTTTTGTTTAGACTTTTCCGAGTTTTCTCTTAAAGGTGCAGAGTGTAAGATTTGGTGACCTCGAGAGGTGAAGTTGCATGTTGTGTCCTTCACCTCACTGTCGGCCTTCTGAACATGCAGGAGAACCTATAACAGACTTCAGTTGTCATTAAAACTAAAAAAAACATTTAGTACATCCACTTTTACTACTGACAAAACATGGCGGCCTCCACAGAGAAGACACGCTCCTCATGTAAACAGACATTAATTCGATCATTTTATGGTAATGGAAAATATATATATCGTTACACGATTCTACATGAATGAAAATGTCAGTACGTAATAGTTGTGTAGTATTTTTACAAGTGACTAAAATTTTAAAAAATCGTACACCTTTAAAGTGGGAGTTTTCAATAATCCCTATATTGCCCAGCAGGGGGAGCTCTCCCGATCACAAAAACAGTTGGAAACCCCTTGTGTCAGCCATGACAGGTCACCTGCTGTCTGTGCCTGAGTTCAAGCTTGGCTGCACCACGTCCCGTCACCACAGGTGTGACTGCAAAGAGCCATTTTTGGAAAGTTCCCAAGTGGTCCTTTGAATCACAGTGTTTCAATACGTTCTCCACTTCGGGCCAAAATGATGAACTTCTATTCCAATGCTACTTTAGCAGCAGGGGGCGAGCGGATGGGAAGAGTTTAAGGCGAAGAGAGGAAGGAGCGGGTAAAGTGGTCACGATGTCTCGAAATGCCTTCGAAAGCACATATTCCCTCAGTGGCCCATTAACTCTGGTTATATGTGTCTTCCTCCGGTTATGGCGTCCTTCTCCTCAGTCCAGCTGTAAAAACCAGGAGTGCTCTCTGTCACGCCGCCGATTAAGAAGACAGAGTGCCGGGGCGCCACAGGAGAGGGATCTAACCCAGCTGGAATATGGGGCCGCTGTCCGAGTGCGCCTCCGTCTCATCCGCTGGGGGCGGAGCCCGACACCTTCCACCCCATTCCGGCTCATTTCCATTCACCGAAAACCGGCGGCCGAGCGCGACTCGTCCTGGCTCGTCCCCTCACTGCCGACATCGATCCACACAAGCGCGTCCTGCCGCGCTGCTCCCGCTGGACACGGCTGCACGTCTCCATGGAGACGCTCCATCGCCTCCCAACGGCGCCAGTCTGGCAGCGATAGGCCTCTCACTCATCCTTGCCACAGTCACGCTGCCATCCCACCTCCACAAGTCTCCATCACGTACGAATACATCAAAGACTGGAGAATGACAGCAATGCACTCAAAGGTGCATCGGGTCACTTTTTCTGTTTCGAATCTCTGTTCCATGTCCATGAGTGCACACGTTGCCATGGTTATGCTTCCCTCCCTCTGCCCGTGGCCTGGTCTTACTATTTGTAGTGTGACACGTATGACATGTATGAAATGTGAC
>JAFBJT010108879.1:46211-58881 GCA_016785325.1 Chascanopsetta lugubris
TGCAGGGGGAGCACAAAGGGGGGCGGGGGGGGAGGGGGGGGATTGAGTCAAAACAGAACAGATGGTTAAGTAACTGACTGGAATCGGGTTTTATTATAATTACAGCAGGATTTTATAACTTCAAACTCAAGCCAAGACTTCCATTATGAGGAGTGGTTTTGAATTATGAAAGTAGAAAAACAGAACCTCATAGAGTTTTTCAGCCGTTTAAAGGAGAAGTACGTATTTTTGCTGGGTGCTGGAGCGTTGGGGTCTGTTTTTGATACACGTGTGTGTGTTTGCCATCAGACCGTCATTCGTCAGGCTCGTCTTGGATTTCAAGAGAATAATCGGCTCTTCAGGGTGGTTTCTGTGCAGGTTGGATCGTGAGGTGATGAACAGTGCTGCAGTATAAAGTCTATTAACAGTTGCTTTACTAATGTGACATCACACCGCTCTCCTCACGTCTCAGTGGCGCATACCAGGGGGGGGGGGGGCTGAAACACCATCCCTCTGTGCAGAGCTACAATTATATAAGTGTAAATTCAGAACACGGAGTGGGTTATGAAAAGTCCTTTAGCATCAGTGTCGTGTCAGATGGTGTGAAACTCTGCCAATTTGAGTTTGATCTGTCACACACACACACACACACACACACACACACACAGAGGCAGATTTGCTTTCTGAGAAAATCACAGAAACACACCATATTTACTTACACAACACAGAACCAGCGTCCATGTGTTTGAAAGATGCACTATCATCTCAGCGTACATCTAATAAAAAGTGCACACACAGAATTCAGTCAAACATACGGCCAATGGGGCGGAACCATCACAACAGAGGGTCCATGGGAGGATTTTGCAAGTAGTTTGAAACGGTGTACTTGGTTAATGTTGGTTATACTGCGAAGAGACATTTTCACTGACTCATCAGTTTACATTTTGATGCAGACTATTTCCATTTCATTCACAACTGCAACACTCAAAAGAATTATTTATATAAGGTATTCATGAAAGCGAGGCTATAAGGACACACAACCTACACATGTGACTAAGTCCTGTACATCCCATAAACAGGACGCTGCTGATGCGTCTCTCTGGTGATGAAACAGCAGAGACAGAGTCACAGTACATGGAGAGCGTGGATGTCGGAGGCTCGGCTCAATGAAGAGAGTGGCCGTAGAAAGAAGAGGGTGAAAATAACCCTGCTAATAAAAGGGATCCTAAGTGTCCCTGAGGCTGCATTGGCTGCCACATCCATCCCCCTCTCTCCTCCTTAACCTCCCTCCCTCCCTCCCCTCCTGCCTCCTTCTCACTGGATTTATTATCCTCTGCCTCTATCAGCCGGGCCGCTCAATGGGCCTAACCTTCTTAATTTTATGCCACAGGTCAACACACAGTCCCGCTAACGGCGGGCGCCGAGCTCCGGTGAAGAGGCCCATTTATTTGCCCCCGCTGGGACCAGACGGGAGGAGAGGAGGGCGGGGGAAATGAATGTGGAAGAGCAGTGTGGCTCCCAGGAAGTGATACTACGAGGTGGAAACACACCAATGGGATCAACATGTCTCAAACCACAGAGTCACCTTTGAGCTGCAGGACAAATAAAGGTGCATACGCGGTGTTAAGCGTTATCTCTAAGCGTGGTCTCTAAGTTTATTCTAAAGATTAGAAAACCTGTGCCACACAACAGGGAGAAACTAAGAAGTGGATGAGCCACTGGAGAAAGGTCTTTTTTAAATGCAGTATTATTATCGTGTGTGTGTGTGTGTGTGTGTGTGTGTGTGTGTGTGTGTGTGTGTGTGTGTGTGAGAGAGAGAGAGAGTTTGCAGGGATGTTGCAACAGATTGAGCGAAGCAAAAGACTGCCTGGGGCCCTGAGATGAGAGAGGGACTCTGAACTATTATTCTGTGATCCCTTTTTAAAGGTCCAGTGTGTCAGCTTTAAAACAAAGTCATTTACTGGTGGAACATGAAAGAAATCCCATGATGATTGTGGGGTCCTCTGTGCGATGGCCACCATGTCTTACAGTAGCCCCAGATGGACAAACTGCGCAAGTGCCTTCTGGGTGTTATTAACAAGAGACACCTCTTCATGTGGTTGAATCCTGCAGATTTTACCTTGAACTTTCCAGGAGGAGTTCAGTAAAGAAATACTTGTGTACGATTTGGATGGAACGCAATGATGGTTGATGTTTACACTTTTGGACTTTACTCATATTTCATTATATTACCGTTGTCATTGAAACTATATATGGTGACAGCCTGGTTCAAAGTGGGGTCCCACTTTGCCCCGGGGCCCCACAGTGTCCTTTGAAGCTCTGCAGCGATATAGTAACTTGACCTACTTGGAATTAGATTCACCAGTTGTATGAATGATGATGATGTCACTGCAGCGACTGAGATATGGTGGTGGGCACGTTTGTAGATGAATGAAGCATGACACCGCTCCCCCAGTGTGTTCTGATCTGAAACGAGTGGAAGGAGGCAGAGGAGAGGCAGAGGCAGAGGAGAGGAGTGGATAAGCAGAGGCTTTCAAGCCCAAGCTGCACTGCCGCGTAAACCCGCGCGCGTACGCATCCCATAATGAGGTCGGGAGACTCCCTGACGCTCAGCCTGCTGCATGAATAAGGGCGAGGGATTCCGTGGCACGGTCTCCTGACGGCGGATCCACCCCGTCCTCCTTCATCTCCTCCTGGCTTTGCCTGCACGGTTCTCAGCTCCGGCGAGCCAGGCCCAGGAAGCGACGCCTCCCTCATTATCATCCCTTCACCCTCCGTACTTCACAAGAGCAATTTGCACCTCTAAATAAAAGATGGTGAGGAATATGAGGAAGGACTGCAGCGAAAAAAAAAGAAAAAAAAAAGCATGTGGCTCTGCCGAGTTCCACCTCCCTCGGCAAAGGGAGCGATTAGCATAAATGACTTTCTGAGCCGTCTAATGAATTGGTTCAGCTTGTGTTGACGCTGCTGTAGAGACAGAGGAGTGAAGGGAGGAAGCGGAGAAGCACTGAGGCTTCTCACTGTAACACAACATCAAATATTCTCTGCTGACGGCTCCGGTTAGTGGAGGAATGAAAACAAGAGAGGGACACTGAGATTGTTCAGCGGTGGATCAAAGCCTCGGATGTTGAGGAAGTTAAAACCCTCCAGTCTTAATGAATGAAAAGCTGGTGTTTCTTTGTGCCGACTCATCGTTGTGAAACTTTTCCACACAGAAAGTCAAAAACTTTTCTTACAGAGGAGGGATTCCCCAAAAGGTTGATTCTGTGTCTGTGTCTTTTCCTCTAATGCAGGGTTGGGCAATTATTTTTCTGGGGCAGGGGTGGGGGTGGGGGTGGGGGTGGGGGGTTGGCACATAATAAATCCTGATTGTTAACAGGGGCCAAACGAACTTTGTCATTAGGAATGATCAAATGTGTCAGGAAAATAATTTCACATTCTTCACAAAAAGAAATATGTGAAAAGTAGAATTTTGTTTTGTAGACAATACCAGTCTATTTAGATGAATATCTGTACATATACATAAATACATACGCATATACATATATACTGTACATATACAGATACACAAATACCCGTTCCCTTACGCTCAGAAATCACATATCTCAAAAGCAATTCAGACAAATGGGGGCTCTATCTTCGCATGTAAACATCAAGCATGACAGAATCACACACACAGGAAATGGAAGCATTTCAAAATAAAAGCATATTTTGGCCAATTTTTGATAGCCTGGTGTATGAGACGTATTCGACTCCGCAGATGTGAGATGCATCCGGCTGCATCGTTACTTCTTGCTGACTGCTGTTATTGCTGTGGATCCTCGTCAGGGAATGTGCATAATTCCTCTGATGCTAATAACTGGCACTGGCAGAGGTGAGACGTTGTTGTACAGTGGAGGCAGAGAATAAATCAGCCTGTGTGCGGCTCTGCAGCCTGTAAATGATCCCTGTGAGGCCATATAAAGACAGAGGCTACTACTGACAACATTAAAAACTGTACTTGATTATACTTTATGAACTCTATGAATCCCTTGGGAAAATATAAGGATTATTACTCTTGTGCAGGGGGGCAAAGGTCACGGTCCCTGAGTTCTCTCACGGGTATTTGAAGCTATTTTCCAAAACATGATTCCAGGTGGAGGCAAAGCTGAAATGCATGACTCAGCAGGAAAAGGATATTAACACTTGAATTTCTGTTATTATGACTCACACCAAAAAGCAGAAAGACATTTAAAGGTACAGCGTGTTGGATTTGGTGAAGATGCATGTCGCGGCTGAATGACACGGATCTACCCGTTGCCTTCAAGACATGTTGGATAACCTTTGTTTGCCTGTGTTTATCATTAAAATTCAAAAGGTGTTCAGTTTGTCAATTCTGGGCAACTGCAGAAACAAAATGGCGGTCTCCATAGAGAGGCTCAGAGTAATGAGAATTCAGATGATTACACAATACACAAGTTCAAACATCAGTATCAATTGCAATTGTAAATTAATATTCTGTTCCATTTCTAGAAGTCACAGAAATTTCACTCATCTTACGTACTGGACCTTTAAAGCACTAACATTTCTAAATTTGCATATTATTTTCATACACTGATTTGATCAAATCCCGTGAGACGCTCCGCGTGTCGCAGCCATAGTTTTGCATATTTACTGCAGAGGCCCTCTCCATCTGTGCCGCTGCACCACGGCGCCGAGGACGCTCCACATTAATATTACTCCGTGTTGGCAGAAAAGGCCGAAGGACACGGGACAAGGTCGCGGGTCAACTGCTGAAAGAACTGTGATATTTTCAGGGCAGAGCGGGCACGGGCCCCCCGACCTGCCGGCACGATTTAGAACAACATCTGTTCGGCGGGAGGCAGGAGAACAAGCCTCTCACGCGGCGGCGGCACTCGGGCACAGAACCTTTCCTGGAGGCAGCTGGAGAATTGATCACCCGCCTGCGCCGCTGTGATTGACATTCTGAAGTGCAGGGATGTAGGAGGAGCTCATCCTGGGTGGAGAGATGACCTGGTGTTTTCCTACTCTACATTCTGCTTTCTGGGACCCGATGCATTTGAATGCAATTGCACTCCGTGACCCGGCCCCTGTTTACACCCGTCCTCATGTGAATGTGAGAGAATGCTTTCTCGTGTTTCATCTCTCAAACCACATCCGCTGGTTGTCTGCTTGACTTTACAGCTCTCACACATTGATTGACTTGTGGTCAGCGCCACAAACTCATCACTGATCGCCACAGGATGATTGAGATTTTTACTGAACGATAAAAATCTGTTTCTGCAAAACAGCTGCACGAGATTCATTCGGCCCCTCCTGACTCCCGTCTCTGATCCTGAAGGAAATAAAAACATCTGCAACCTCAAATTGTTTTGTTTTTTCATAAGCTGAAATGAACTCAATGACCGACGAGACATATTCAGGATGCATTTCAAAGCTGGATGTGGTCTTTAAAAGTCAGTTTTTCCATTTATAAGCAGATTGATTGACAGTACTATCAGGTGTGTACAGCCCTTATATACAGATATATTCACAATTACCACTGAAAAGCAATTAGGTCATCACCAGTTTATCTGTTCAGCTGAGTTCAATGTAGTGGCTTGTGCATAGGAAGAGGCACATTCGTTTCTACATAGTAAAAAGGCGCGTTTAAAGGAGTGTTTAAGATTTACAATTTCAATATAAAATATATAAAATGATGAGACTAATGTTTTTATGTAAACAATCACCTGAATGTACAAAATCTTCCACAAGAATGAGAATTTAAAGTTGCATATATTGGGGCATCACCACGGAGACAGTAACCCAGAGTGGACAAATAAAACATACTATAATAACTGAAGATTACCATAAATTCTCCTACATGCTCGGAAGGGCAAGTTCAACATGCATCACAAACATCACTCAATCCTACGCATGATACCTTTTAATAAAAACACTGTTTTATAGTCAAACCATCATTTCATAAGCAAATCAAAACAACTGTTTCATGGTGGACTTCAACATAATGCCATGTGAAGCCAAACACCAGCCTCCTTTCAGTTCATCCAATCAAACCTCTCTGCAGCAGAGTTGCATGGTCTCACTGTGGCTCTTCACTGAAAAGACTAATACGACATCCAAACATGTGAAGTGTTTATCAGAGTAGAATCCAAAGCAGCGAGGCAGAAACGACGCCCGGCACGTTGCCCATTGAGGGGATCAGTTAGCGAGGAGACCTCGTATGTTGATGGAGACTCCGTGCGCTGTGGCCATGTTTGAGCAGGATCTATGGAGCGTGTTGGTTCCATAACTCAGCAGCTGGCAGCCTCTGCCATGCAGAGCAGAGGGTGGTTGGAGGAACAGCCCTCTGCGACTGCACGGAGACACATCTACATGCAGCACGAGTTCCGCGGGCGGTTTGGGCTCGCGGCCGTGTTTTGACGGCGCGTCTCTGCTGCAGCGCAAAACACTTAACCCCCGCGGACGCAGCGGGTTCACGGCAAAGCGCTCGGCTGCGTCCTGCCGCGCTCGCCTCGCTCCCGCCTACATCTCCGATCCGAGTCTAAATTTAGGAGCGGGGCGAGGCACAGACGGAGGCCAGACAATTTACTCTGCCATCTCCTCCTCCGTATACCAGCTCAGACCTGAAGCTGTCATCTTTACTCTCTCGCCCATTTCTGTCTTTCGACTATGTTCCCCTCTTCCACTTTATAAACCCCCAACTCCCCCCCACCCCCCGCCTCTCTATCTCCAGGCCTTCACCATCCCAGGTGTCACAGATGAATGTGCATGCAGCCCAGTGTGGAGGGAGGGGGATGAGTTATATGGAGACACTCTCACACTGAGAGCGCAGATACAGAGAGCAAAGTGAATCGCAGAGTGCTCGGCACAGCGCCTGCTTTCCTGCAGCTGAAGTCTGGGGAGTTGGACCCCGGAGTGTTTCTATCCTCTAACTCACAACCAATAACCACACTAACTCGGCTAATCAATGAAAATGGGATTAGGTAGAACATGTTGTAGCCTTTAAAGCAAACAGAAGTCCTGAATAATACATTTTCGCCCATTAGAGACATTTGATATTCTCTTTTTCAGTCAGAGATGTTACATAAAACTCTTGCCTGCAATATGAGTCCTGAGATGGTACATGGTGTCTATATGGGTGGTATCTTTAATAGAATATCTCTCCAGTATCACTTACTCATGTATTGGCATCACCTACAATCATGCCTTATCGTTTCCCGTAGGAAAACCAATAGCTTCCTGCATTGCTGACAAATAACTAAAATTTTAGTTTATCCATTCTGGGCTACCGTAAATATATGGTGATGCCCCTGATGTAGATATAAAGGGCTCATCCTAGGGTATTTAAAAACAACAACATGGATCATTACACAAAATGTGTACTGTTGTTCCAGTTTTGACCGTAAAAATGGGACACATCGCACCTTTAAAATGTATCACTATGCTGTAAACAATACTCATCATTAGCTCACTTCACTTCCGCTGACCTCAGCTCATTGAGTGAGACGGATGTCCTGAGTTAGTGCCTCAATAGAGAGATAACTAGAATCCGATAATGTCACTCACCACAAAGCCTGGGCCTCCTGCAGTGACGGCGCTCACCCACACTTTCTAATGACTCATCAATAATGCATATTAAAGATCCGAGCCCCCTGGACACAGTGGGATTCAAGGAGGAGATGAACCTCCGGGGCTGACAGATGGGGCCGATATAGGAGTGGAGAAACCTGCAGTTCACAGGGTGGCCACTTGGGGCAGACTCCTAGAGCGAGTCAATCCCCATAGACTGTGGAGGGGGGTTTAAAACGTTCTATTATATTGAGATTTGAAATTGGGCATAGTTGAGGGCGTGGCCTCTTGAGTGACACCTGGGCCGACCCGCCACGTTCTGCGGATTCTGCGAGGGCACCATGGGCCCGCCCCCAGCTCTGCCTGTGCTCCGCCCCATTTTTGGATGAACCAGGGAGCAGGAGGAGGGACCCGCCCACAACGAGCCTCACAGGCCCTCTGCAGAAACGCTACATCCATCTTTATACACAGTCTATGTTTTCACGGGAGCTTCACTCATGACGGACAGACGGTGACATCCCACAATGCATCCGGAAACAACAAAGGACAAATTGGAGAGAGAGAGACATTGTGAAAAGTAAAAAAAAATAAAATAATAAAAATAAGCTACAATCCACATCTTCGTTCAATCACGGCGCCGCAATGATTCACCACGGATACGCTCCACAATCTGACAGGCCTCAGACAATATCGCACAATCTGACACCGGTTAACAACAACACTTTATTAGAAGCGGCTCATAAAGTGCAAGGTGCCGTCTGCTCCTCCTCTCCGCTGCCTGACTGCAGCCACCACTGTTATTTCATTTTGTGCCAGGATCACTTCTCAGAACCGGGGTTAGGTGATCCATTAATCACCTGTTTGTGCCTCGTTTCTTGTTGAAAGTGGTTCTGCTGCATCAAAACAAGCGCTCCTATTTTCTCCTTCTGCGAGCGTGGCACTTTCAGTGTGGAGCAGCGGGGAACTGGCAGTGAAGCGGAAGGACGGGGAGAAGAAGTTTTGTTTTCAGGACTAACCGTGGCTTCATTTCAATCCCAAACACGAAGATCGTGATTTGTGTTTATTTATTTATTTTTTGAGAGCAGCGTGCATCGTGCCTGGAATAGCGCATAATTAAAAATGACTCAACTCTAACCAAAATAGAGCGTTCGTACAGAGCATTAATCCTGAGTTTGAGATCATTAACTCAAACAGCTGCTGTTCAGATGTCCTGACACTGATTCCTGTTCTGGGTCATTTAGGGCCGAGATATGAGACTGGATATATAGGTCACTGTGAAACCACAGGCTGCGGCGCATCCTCCTTGTTATTCATGTATTTCGGTGTGGATGTATGGGACATATGGGAGAGTGGGATGATCTGCTTTTAGCCTCCAGCCTCCACACGGGCCGAGCACCACCTGGGATTCCAGGGGTTGGGAGGCAGAGAGGGGGGCGGAGCTCCGCGGCAGCTGCAGCATCAGCAGCTCTGAGGCGCAGTTACGCTCCCCACCATTTAGAGTCTCCCTCCGTCCCCGCAGCTCCCGGCCGGCAGCCTTCATTGGAACAATTACACGGAACCGGAATCCGGAAGAATCGATGCGGCGACAGAGGCAGAGTCTCACAGTACACAGAATTCATCTGTGGGAGAGGCACAAAGCCTGGGATAATAATTAAATCCCAAATGCGATGGAATCACTGACTTTCTCTCAGGGGGAAGTCGGGGTGGGGCGGGGGGGCGGGGGCCCAGTTTCATCCTCTTAATGTCATCACACACCTCAGCCAGGAAATGAAAATCCACTGAAATAACGGGATTTTGGAGATTACACGACGGCTGCAGCGGGGAGCTTCCTCTCCAGCTCGCTCTCATTTTATTTATTTCACTTTCATATTGTTGGGCACACAGGAGGCAGAGAGCGCCCCCTGTTGTTGTTTTGGCCATAAAAGCCATAACCACCACGTATCCTTCAGAATGCTCTTCAGCTCCCCTGCGTGCCGAGTAATTAAATCCGAGCTAAATGATAATGTGAGCTGAACGAGCACAGTGATGTCATGTAACATGTGATTACAGTCAGTGGAGGGTGATTGACGGACGCATTAGACAAAGGTCATTCCGCTGACATTTCAGAGGGTTCAAATCCAGAAGAAACACGTACCTGTGCGTTCGGGCCCCTCAACTTCAGCGGTTTTCAAAAATGATGACGTCATAGTTTACATCATGCGTGTCGATAATTGCTTTGTGAAGTAAACAACAACGGCAACAACGATGGCGGCGAAATGCTTGTTTCTCTCATGTTTGCAGTACGGGACCTGAATAAAATATGAGAGCAGGGGCTCTTCCATTTCCTACACTCGCTCCTCACAGGCAAATGAAGCACAAGCAGCCATACATCAAGTTTGTGCTTCACTGTTGTTGTGTGGCCCGTAGAGTGGTTTCACGTGTGTCTCCTTCTAGCCCCCATGGCTCTGATACACATTCAGTGTAGTGTATAGAAACAAAAGTCAAAAATAGATTGAAATTCAAACTTTAAAAAAACAACAATGATTCTCATAAGGGATGTGAAACTAATCTCACTGGGTAGTTCTGGGTCGTTAAACAGAAACATATTTTGACATCTTAGCCTTGGGGGGAAAAAAAATCTTATTTCAGGCTGCATGGCACCATAACACCGAAGGTGCAGTACCACCATTTGGCCACTAATCGTCTTTACCTCAGAGCTCAGTCCACCAGCTGTACCAACACGTTGATGGCTACATGTTTACACCTACAGCATCAATGTGCCATGACACTGACATGTCTCACTAAAATGAACAACTGCACTCTACACTGGTATTTGATGGATTGTTGGCTTTACCGCCACCTAATGGTCAGGTGTGTTTGTTTGAAATTAACGAAGGTTGTGTGTGCGATGACAGAAAAATATCTACAGCCGCGTCAACGAGACCTTTCTTTGAGACAAGGTCAAACATGACAACACAGTAAACAGCATATTGAAGCTGTCGGAGGATAATGTGTTGCAGCGTCAGTCTAAACGGGCTGTCAGGGAGCGAGCGGAGGACACCATCCTGACAACAGCACACACACACACACACACACACACACACACACACACACACACACACACACACACACACACACACACACACACACACACACACACACACACACACTCACTGATGTCCCCTGTTAGAGGTGGCTGAGGACAGCATGACAATATAAAGAGGAAATCAAATGCAGAAAAAAAGGGAAAACAAAAACACAATAAGCATTTCACAACTGAAAAAGGTCATGGAGATCTATTCTTAGATCTCCCCCTTTCAAAGCCCGTCCCTGCTCTGTTTAATCCATGTGAATCGATCTCCAGCTATGAAACCCTCTTTGGCCTGGTGGCTGTTTCAAGATCTCTCTGAGAGGTGTGTGTGCGAGATAAGACAGGAAATTGCGGGAGAGGGATTTTTTTTCTCTTCAAACCACAGAAGAAGAACGCATCCGACGGGTGTTTCATAGATAAAGCTCCAGATATCAAGGTCTGACATTTGCGGCAGGAAACCGTCCAGAGCAGTGACCTTTACAGTGAGCAGGGGAAGGTTTATCGGGATGGAAACGGAAAAAGACCACCTCTCTCCCGCTTTGCATGATGGGTAATTAAAACACAATGCAAATTAGAGGTGGCTCCGGTTGTGTTAGTGCAGCAGTTGGAGCTCACGTCCTTCTCATTAATGCGCCAGGGCTCGTGCTCCACACAGCAGAGAGGGGCCACATGCAGTTCATGAGCCTTTAAAGTGCAGATTGAAGCCTGTCAAAGACTTAGAATCATGCGAGGCTTTGAGTCTGAAGTTCAGATTCAAAGAGGGAATCAAGCCTCTTAAGCCGTTTTTCAGATTTGAACTTCAGAAATGTCAAAACTGACGTTTGAGGGTTTGGCTTTCACATATGATGAATGCAGAAGAGTCAGAAACCTGCAGGGAACCTCCCTCAGTGTGTGAGGGGCCGCACCGGGGCTGCAGGGTTTGGGCGAGGGGGCGTGGCCAAAACATAAAGTCTACGATGCTGCCAACACGTGACCTGTCGGCGAAATTCTCCAAAATGGAAAGATATTTTTTCGAAACACCAATGAAGAATTCTACGTGAAAAGACACGGTTGCCAGGGACGATAGCATGACACCGTAGTTACCGTTTCCAAGGTGGACTCACAGTGGCAGCAGCAAACTACAGAGAGAGCACAGACTGGACATGTCTGAAAACTATTTCGAAACACCCTTACACAACAACAACAACAACAACAACAACAACAACAACCCTTATTTGCTAAAAAGCAGCTGCATTCAAACGACGCATTCAAATCCACAGGCAGACCCTGGATCCTGAACACAAGTGTTTCTATTTAACAGAGCGTGTCATTAAAAGCCGCGGCCCTCAGAGACCCCTCCTCCTCTCCTCTGATACATACGTGTCACATGTATGAGCGAGGGTCCTGTCTGTGGTCGCGCAGAGGGGGCCTCGCTCAGCCACAGACGCCCAGGCCAGTTTCGCTACATTGCGATCCGGCAATTAGGACACAAGCCTCTGCCCCCCCCCCCCCCCCCCCCCCCCTGAGAGCAGCTCCCACAGAGAGTCAGCCTCACAACAGCAACCAGGAGAGACTGATCGTTAGTGGACAAGCAGACTCCTTGAGTATATCCATGAATTCAGTCGTATTATCTGCCTTTGTCACGCGTGACAACAACTTTCCCTTTGTGAGCCTTGATGAAAAAAAGACTTTTTAAACGAAGCAGATGAAAACTTTTCTCACAGTTCTCTCAGTTGCTACATCGGTGCTCTGATGAATCTACGCATACAAGTATCGACAGCACTCTGCTGGGATGTGAACGGCTGCCCAGAGGAAACTAACTCGGTCAATAAATAAATAAATACAATACAGGTTGTGTTTAGTGTGGCCCACAGAGCGTTTAGAATCTTATATTCATCAGTAAAGAAGCTGAGCAAACACAGACAGAAAGGTAAACAAAGCCCCCCACAGTCCTATCAGCACGTCCAGTCCAGTATTATGGTCTGTCAGAATAAGTGATGAGCGTGCATTGGCTGCCGAAAGTGTCTGAAATACAAATTGAACAGCTATGAACATGAAACCATGTGGGAG
>JAFBJT010108879.1:60034-83112 GCA_016785325.1 Chascanopsetta lugubris
AATGAATAGTGGTGGTTTAAAATGCCAAACGATAGTTGCACACGTTTCTTAATTCATTTCCCCTGCAAACCTTGGCCTCTTCAGAGAATATCCCCAAATTCTAAAACACAGCAATTGATAAACCATGGTCGCATTGTATTATCCGGAGTCTCTAGCAGCCATTGAGGAGGAGCTATGGAGGGGGTCAGGTCATGCTAAGCAAAGAGTTTCTATATCCGCATTAGGAGGTGGGACAGTAGAACAGTTACCTTAGTATTGGAATCATCCCATTTGGTGACGCAGGTTATGATTTTCAGAAAATGTAAACAAACCAGCGAGGATTGATCCACCCATTGTAGCTCAGGGTTACGGTTAGAGCCTGCACTACTGGGTTGAATTCCCAGTCTCTTCATTCACCCTCACATGTACTATGTCTCTTTGGATAGAAGTGTCTGCCAAATGAAATTGTTGAATTGTAAAAGTAAAGGTCAGCTCCAGAACCTTGACACTGCACCACTGCTGCTGCACAAAGAGCCGTTCATTGGCACATCAAAACATCACTGACACTCAATTCACCGAGCAGAACGTCATACTAGGAATTCAGTAGTTGTGAGTGTGGCACCGGTTTCTAAAAATATATATCACTATAAATATCACAAGTCCAAACTTGAGAAAACATAACATGTAATGTCAAATACACCTTGCCCCTTTCAATATATTAGAATGTCAATCAATATATGATTATGTTTCATATTACCTGTTTACGTTTACTATCTGAGTCCTACATGCTTGAAGGTAAGATGGGGGTTACTTAGCTGCAACATGCAACTTAACCAATAGATGTCACTAAATCATTAACACTTTAGCAGACTGACAAAGTGACACACTTATGAATTATAATACCATCCATAATACCATAATACAATAACTATAACCAACTAGTTTGTACACGGGTATATAAAGTTACTTTCTATGTACTTTTCCATGCTTTTGGTGAAACTGTATTAACAGTCATGGAGACAAATCCTTCTATCATCCATTTCAATTAGCGGCTGTTACAGGTCTTTCCAGTGGTTGCTGTTATTTAAGCCATTCTACGTTCCACTGCAACAACTCCTCAACTCCCCTCCTTAATTGCTTTGTTTAACAAAGTGGCAATCAATCATACCACTGACTAGTTACCTGTCATACTCTCCAGCCGTGAAATAGATGAGGGACACCATTCCATTTCATTCTCTCTGCTAAAGCACTTTTAGCCCGGCTCAGCCATTTTTTTTTACAAGTCAGTGAAGAAGAAGATAGCATGTGACAATTTTTCATAATGTCGCGATTTCATAATCCGTCAATCTTCATCTTGCGCTTTTTCACTGTTCAAGCTCGCGTAATTGATCATTTACTGCATACTGGCAAATTACTGAATAATTAATAAGTCCTCTCGCGACAAAATACACCCTTATGCATATTGCGCTAAATACTCAATTCATTCAATTAAATCCATTAGTCTTTCATGTTTTCACTTTGTATGTAAAAATCAATTAAGCGCACTCCATTCTGTTACATCAGGGAAAACGGTGGTACATTCCTACAGATAATCCTGATTGTACATACAGTACCTGTGTGTGTGTGTGGGGAGGGGGGCAGTTGTGTATGTGTTTCAGGGAAGGATTTGGAGAACTTTATCATTTGATTAATGGAGCATTGATATGCATAGCTTACAAAATGAAAGGCTGGGAAATTGCTTTCCTATCTTGATGGGCTGATAATGTGAATGGGATGGGGGACTTGCCCAGCTCAGTCAACAGCACCTGTCATTACACCTTTGGTCCCTATCAGCCCAGCGATCTGTCTTCTCCTGGTCTGCTTCAGAGGGGTAATCTCACAAAGCAATTAGGACTTCCTCCTTCTCCCCACTGTATTTAAATGGCAAATTATAATGTACTCCTCCTCTCCAGCTGTGGTGGAGGCCGGGCCTGCAGTTGGAATGTTTGCTCAAGATCTTGGAAGAGTACAGAAAAGCCAAGGCTCATTAGCTCTTGGAATTTTGCAAATGCATGGAGCTCTATACAGAGCCACTCTGTGTCGCTGCCTATTGTATTACGGAATATCCAAAATCAAAAATCAAAATAAGAATCAGGGTATAAACTGATGTTCTATTGTGACTCTGCATGTGTATTAGAGGATTATGCCGATTATGGGAATATTCAGTCTCAGCTGTCATTCATACTGACGTGAAGCTCAATTTAGGGTACAGACGTCAAAGCCTCAACAACCACTCAACTTGCGCAGGAAGTGCGTTGGCGTAAGCTCTAATTATGCTCTTTTATAGAACTACTTTTGCAGAAAAGAGTGACAGGGTTGCTTAGTCTTTAGTCCTGCAAAAGTGTTCTACGTATTCAGTGAGAAACAGATGAAGGATAATGGACTCCACTTTTAAGGTGCTGTCATGTTTTGACATAGTGAACATATTAAACTTTTTTATTTTTTTATTTTAATGACAAATGTAGTTTACCATAGGTTCTCTTGCATGCTCAGAAAGGTGAAGTGATGGATATGACATGCAACTTCACCTCTAGATGTCACCAAATCTTACACACTGTACCTTTAACAGCTGGCTTGTAACATCCTCAATTCTAAGGAGAGAAGTACGAGTGGCAAATGCCCTAAATAATAATAACAATACTTTTGTTATTATTATTATCATCATCCTCATCATCATCATCATCATCATTATCATCATCATCATTATCATTATTCTGTTTGCTGATAAAACTACCTTTGTTCCAACACTTGGAATGTAAGGAAAACAATTTAAAATGTATATGGGAATATTTGCACTCGAGTGTGATGCATGGAAATATTAGCCGCACATGCTGCAAGCTACATAAGTGAAAGAGAGGGTTAATTCATAGGTGGTAATTGTGCAGAGTCTCAACTGTAATAACTCTATTAATCCTTAATGAAGGCACTTGCATGCCTGCAGATTGTTTTGTTGAAGTACATTCATTTCAGTCCACTTCATCCAATTAACTTGTACTGACACACCAAGGATAACCGACGACACGCAGAGGTGAAGTAATCTCCGATGGAGTTATCTATATGTACTGAACGTTACAGTTTTCACAGCAGTGGAGGGATAGAGGATATCCTGTTATATGTCTATTTCACTCTTTTGTTGCATTTTACACATATTTTGTCTTTTAACAGTCTCATTGGACACTGCGAAGCAAATACAGAGGAATTTGCATATACTCAACAGGCTTACCTCTAACCAATCACGGTTGAGTGACATCTCTTTCTGTTGGTTTGTTTATTTTCAGCTGTCTATGTTTTCAAAGAAATATTCACTGGCAAGATTTGTTATTGCTGTAACCGATGCAGCTGCAACCTCTTAATCAACTACCTCCTCTGAGCAATTTGCCCGTCACTGGTTTTCTCAACTGAAGCACAGAAAACATTGGAAAGTTGGAAATGTTGGCACACGGTCGACTAGACTAGCGATTTTGAACTAATCAATATGAAGCCACCACAAACACTCAACTCCTCGGAGGAAGGTCCGACCAGTGGCCAATATGTCATTTACCTGCTTGTACCCCCGCCTGGACAGAGTCCTCAAAGTGAAGGGCCCTATATTTGTTTTCCAAGAAACACCTGAATGGCAGTTTATCTCTAATTTTACTTCGTCTTTGTTATTGACGAACAGTTTTGACCTACTTCTCAAGTACATGCAAGGAGTATGTTCCAAATGCGAGCTGACTTTTGCAGAACCCCGGTAGTTCCATGTCCCAGATTATTTGTGTGCAGGTGGCTAGAGATGACTTGTGGAGTCTTGTATTCCATGTACAGCAGATTTCGATTAAAATGTAAAAAAAAAAATAAAACATTTTAATTTGACCTTCAATGGACGCAAACCAAACTTAAACAAGAACAAGTTCAAATACTTCTGCCTCCACAGAACATGCAAGGTCGGCCCAGGTGTCACCCGAATGGCCACGCCCTTCATTATGCACAATTTAGAACCTCAAATAATTGGCCTCAGCTTTCGAGGTTTGCACCTTGGATAAATCCAGCTGAGAGCAAGATTACTGTGACGCCTGATTTCAGATGCTTCACCAAAGAAACGCTCTTGCAGCCATTGAATTAGAGGTTAAAGTTGAATGTTGTCACATAGGTTGAAGCCAAAGTCAATAGCTACTACCACAAAAAACATACTTATGAGGACAATGGCACAAAACAAGCACACAATGTTATTGTTCAAACTATTATTATTGGATTTTTCAAAAATGTAAATAGTTCTTGATAGGAAAAGGTTCCCCCCATTTGATGTCTATCAAAAGCAACAAGAGATATGGGTATAATCCCTATCACCGTGGAAGCAAGGCTTACGGATACAAACATTCTGGGCATAGAAGCTGAGGATATAGATGTAAACTTGGCTGCACTCTGCAGGCAGTTGGATAAATCTTTAAACATGACTCCTGGGCAGACACATAATCCGCAGGCAATAGCGAGGAATTACTTTTCTGCTTGGCTGATTGGGCCACAGCCTTGCTGGCCCCAGTGTCTTGTCAGCATCTGTGTACAGAGAATATTGTGTTTATAAATAAAGATGTTTGTGGATATCATTTAATTCAGGCGTCCTGACATTGCCACTATCGTGAAAGTCGTTCCTGTTTGGCGAGCCTGGATCTCCGGTTTTCATTTGGAACAGAGTGCACACAAGCGTGGCTCAGCATCGCTGAACACTGTTTACGAGGCCGCTTTGAGCTGACCCCTGTGAAACACTCACTGATTGGACAGGGCGGTTTGTGTCATGACAGCGCTAATTCTCAGTCTGCTTTTTTCCCCTTTGATCTAATTAATGGAACTGTCTTGATTATGTAATTCTGATTTTCCAATTTCCACAGGGGGTGGGAAGTGTAAGCGATACAAGATCGTCTAATCCGATAATAGGGCCTGCCAGCGTGGGTGAGAACATTAGATATGAATTCAATAAGACAAGATTTGAGCTTGGACAATTGGATTCTGATTGGCATAATTGACAATTACCATTCATCGGCATGTAACACAGCCCGTTGTTTAGTGTATGTGATTCATTTGTTAACAGAACTAACAGGACGTTGCAAAACAGAACGGTGACACACATCTGAATTGTCCTTGATCGCCTTGTATGTCTGTCACATATCACACTAGATAAAGCTGAAACTACATCTATCTGCTGTTTGATAAAAGAAATAAAATAAAATAAAATAAAAGTGCAGAACAGATTGTGGTTGTTGAAAAAATCCCAACTTCAAACAGAAACTGTTACGCATAAAGTGCTCAGCTGAAATGAGTATTGTTGAATGTCAAAATGATAAGTGACTGAGGCATATCTGAAAACCATCCATCATTTTTAAAATCTCATACCAATCTCCTTTTTCCCTTTATTTCATGAGTAATATATTTCTTAAGCAGAGTCAATGGGGGGGAAAAGAGATGGCATTCAAATTTTCTCTCTAGCACTTGTTGAATAGAAAACGGTGAAGAAGGAAGCAAGTACCTCAACCTTGCCGTTCTACTCTGCATCAAACCATTTATCTTCCCTTTTTCTCGTTTACTGCTCATTAGTCTTGATTTCATTTTCTTTTTGTGTGCCCACTCACAAAAAAGCTTCCGATTGGTTGTCGGACACAGTTCATGTTGCTCAACAACAACTCCCAGAGCTGAAGTTGTGCCGGTGATAAGTAAAGCAGGTAAAAGCATGATGTCATTTTAGCGTGGATCTGTTTTAATCAGGTGACTCTCACCAACAGATTCTATGGAACAACCTCCACTATGAACAGGTCTGTTGCTACTACTTTTACTTCAGTTGAAAAATTCCAGTAGATGTCTTTTCTGTAATTTTTATATTTCATCTCGTGGGCCGGGCTGAACCCTCTGGTGGGCCGTTCTGGCCCGCGGGCCATATGTTTGACACCCCTGGATTCAATGTCAGTGCATGTATCCTGGCATTGCATTTAAACAGTTACATTGTGGTTTGTGTTTGGACGATGGACAAAATAGCAAATCAAAGTATTTTAGCATACCTTGAAAAATATTTCTTTTGTCAGACAATGAATGAAACACATGTTTAAAGGTGCAGTGTGTAAAGTTAAGACATCAATTGATTTGGTTTCATATTTATATGAACAGCAGGTCCTCTCACAGGATGCAGCCATGTTGCACCACCATATGTTTACATCTGTCCAGAAAGGATATACTAAAGACTAATGAGTTTTAATGGCAACTGAAGACAATCAACAATTCTCCACATGCTGGAAGAGAAGAGCCGGTTTTCAGCTGCAACATGCTACTTCACCACTAGATGTCACCAAATCCCATACACCGTACCGTTTATGGTGGTGACTCGATTAAATCAAAATCCTTTCTACATAGTACATGTACCTGATGATAAAATGGCCAAGGTGGTCATGCTTTCACTGTCTGCCCATATAGGTGTCATAAATTAGTCGGTAAGACGAAATCCCCAATTCAACATGCATTAAAACCCATTGAAGCAGAATCGACTTAGGGGTCATTCAGCCACATCAGGTCACAAAGTAGGTGCTTGCAGAAAGAGGACTTCAGAGCTCTACTTAAATCATTATTTACCCCTGGCATCTTCTGACCTCATTACACATTAGACTCATTAGTTTCCCCACAAGGTCATTTTAGCATAATTTACCATTGGTTGCATGATATTGCATCATCAACCTTTCCTTTCAGTTTTTTTGTTTGTTTTGGAATCTGTCAACGCACAACACCGGATTAGTTTCACACATATTCTCGTATAAACTCTGCAGGTTTGAGTGTGTGAAGATCTAACCCAGCATTTCCTGGTTTACCTGTTTACTGAATGATGTCATCGATGACATCACAGGAACAATCCAAGCAAAGGGGGGTTTCCTTATCCTCAGAAAAGTATCTTCCTGTCATTTTCAAATGGTAATGTTTACATTTATTTACTTTCCTTAAACAAGTTAGTGATGTCATGAAACACAACTGTCACAACATGAGATTAAAAAAATAATTGTCCTTCTGTGCAGAAAATGCAGTGACAGGTTACCTGGTCACAGTGGTTCAGGCTGAAGGTTTGAACAGACACCACACAAGATGGCAGCCTCCATAAAGGAAGGATACCATGCTTCCATGCTTTGTCCTCAGAGGTATTTTCTTGCGACTTGTGAAACGTTAATGTTTATTTTCATTTACTTAAACAATTTAGAGATGTCATGAAACAACATTGTCATAGAATAAAGTTTGAAGAAGTTTATGTCTGTGCACAAAGTGCTGTGAGTGGTTACCTGGTCACAATGGTTCAGTCAGAAGGTTTGAACCGGACACCCCACAAGATGGCAGACGGCATAAAGAGTACCTCTCCCAGTGTTTGGGGAAATGTATACAACCATTTCTTCATTCAGGTGAGTTAGAAATAAATATTCCATTGTGCAGGTAGAACTAGAATTTATTTATATTGAACTTTGTTCTTTATTTAAGATTACAGGATTCCCACAAAATGAAAATACACAGGTAATGTTATCTTATTTCCCATTTACTTGTGATTTATATAACTCCGTTATCTATTTGCACTCAAAATCAATTCTTAACTTAACAATCGGATCCTCATTACAGCTGTGTTCCACATGTTGCAGATTGAAAATAAAGTCATTAAGCATCAGCCTCAATGGGAGAGGACAAAGAACATTGCACAGGTAAGCAACTCATTTAAATCCTTTTTAAGGTTTGGCCTTAACTTTAAAAAAAAATCAAACCAACTGTATTGATCGCTGTGGGGACATCAGTGCTTTAAGGCTTTAAAGCTAGAGAAGGCTGGTCGATATTTAGTATAATGAAGTGGACTAAATGATGCTGCAGTGTATTTGTTTTGTGTGTGGAATTTTTGATTTTATTCGATTAAAGGTGTAGTGTATAAGATTCTGAAAATATAAGAAAAACAGTTGCAAACTGACATATTCATGAACTTATAATCACCTAAATGTTTTGATTGTTTTTGCATTCCCCTTAAATGAACAGAGGAGTGGGTCCTCTACGGGGGGTGTTTTTGGGGGCTGTTTTTAAGGCAGTATATTGGATATACTAAACTTTTTATTTCATTTTAATGACAACTGAGGGTTACCATAGGTTCTTGTGTGTGGTCAGAAGGATGAGGGGGAAGTGATGGATACCAAATGCAACTTCACGTCTAGATGTCACAAAATCCTACACATTGCACCTTTTTAATAAAGAAGAACATGTATTTGTAGCATTTTGTGTGGTATTCGAGTTGTGGCACAGGGTCTGAAGTCTGTGTGGGGTTATGTTGTACATACCTCACCCTGGGTATCTCATAGTGCTAGAACCCTATAGCTCCACCCTGTCAATCTTGATGTAAGATATTCCATTTCTCATCTTCCTGTTTGATCATGGAACAATATACATTGCTCACCGGTGTGTGAGATGAGATTTATCTAGTATATGGCCACTACCTGCATACTAAAAACGTATATACTACACACTGACCATGCCATATGTGCCTCCTGCAAACGCCTTAAAGTTGCATTGTTTAAGATTTGGTGACATCTAGGGGTGAAGTTGCATATTGTATCCATCACCTCACCCTCCTGAGCATGCAGAATTGTACAGGAATGCTCACTCTCATGAAGAAACCCTTAAGAAACACCCAATACTTAACTTAGAACCTTATCTACTTCACCCTCTTTATCTCTTGCTCCAGTCTCGGTTAAATGTTCTTCTGGAATCAATTCTCTGACTTGAGATGTGTTTCATAGTTGGTGACTCGAACCATCCACTTCACGAGGAATGGGTTGGACTTCAGTTGTCATTAAAACTCAAACGATGTTTAGTACGACCACCCTGGGCAATGTAAAAACATGGCGGCCCCGTAGAGAGGACCCACTCCTCATGTAAATACACATTAATGGGCTCATCTAGGTGTAATGGACAAAAAAAAAAAAAATTCGATTTTCAAATTCATGAAAATCTCAGTATGTACTTGTTTTCTAATACTTAGAAGTGGCAAAATAGTAGAAATCTTACACACTGCACCTTTTAATTATGAGAACATACTGAAGCAGTGGCTACAATGTCTGCTAGACCCACAGATCTCAGACTACACTTGTGAAAAATGTGTGCGCTGAATTAAAGCTTTTTCCAATCTTCGGTAAAGCTTAATAAATATTCTGAAATGATTTCTCTCCACAAAATCTATTAGTAAAACTTTAAGCTTCATCTGTATTACTCAGTCAGACGGACGGCTGGAAATATATGTGGAGGAATCACAGTTGAGTGGAGAAAGTACTGAGTACGGGAATATTCTGAACTTAATATTATGTAGTCAAAGTAAGTTACAAGCTTTTGTGATTAATATGATTCTGAAAATGCTTTGACCTGATTGCGCAAAGGACAGTCCACCTCGCTGGATATAGTTTGGGGCAGCTGTGGCTGAGGGGGTTCGAGGATCTGTCCTCTGATTAGAGGGCCAGGGTTCGATTCCCGCCTCGCACCATTCCATATGCTGTGGTGCCCTTGGGAAGACGCTGAACCCCACACTGTCCAATGTACTCATAGATACAAAGTGCTGTATGTGGACACACAGTATGAATGTTTGTGTGTCTGGGTGAACTTTAAAGGTGCAGTGTGCAAGATTTGGTGACCCCTACAGGTGAAGTCGCATGTTCTATCCATCACCTTACTCTCGCCCTTCCCAGCATGCCGGAGAACCTATGGTAGACTTTAGATATCATTAAAACTCAAAAGATGTTTAGTATGTCCACTTTTACTACTGTAAAAACATGGCGGCCCCCGTAGAGAAGGACCCTCTCAAGTTATTATACATTAATGGGCTCATTTTAGGAAAACGATATACATGATTATAAAGTCATGAAAATGTCTGTATGCCATTGTTTTGTAATATTTTTAGAAGTGACAGACGTGTCCAAAATCTTAAACACTGCACCTTTAAAGTGCTTTTGATAAAGCGCTATATAAATACAGACCATTTTAAAAGCAGTGAATTATTCCAAAAGTATAATGTCAAATCCTTAGTATTTGACCCCTGCGAAATGCATTTTGTCAAGCTGCTCAACTGAAGTGCACAAACCTGGTGTCTTATTTCAATGGCCCCTTATGCAAATGAGCAGGAGGTAGTTGTTACCTCAGAGGCTGTGACAGTATAAACACAATGGAGGATGGTGCCGTAATTACTGAATACAGGGTCATTTGTGTTGCTGTGGTCTGGTTTCATCATATTTATGTGTAGTTCTAATATTTTGTCTATGGCAAATGTTAAAAAAATCATTCTTTATGGCTACTTCAGATTGCTTTGTTTTGTTTGACCAAGCACTTGGATCCCAGCAGTAACCCTACTCCCGGCCTAATTGGATGAGCTATGGTTGAATAAATCAAAATACAGACGCAGAGATACCTCTATTTACAGTTTTAAGTAGTATCTTGCAGAAAGCAGATTATCATAAGTAATCCCTGTGTAATCCCCAAGCGAGCACCGTCGGATTCTTATTATCAATTAAATCCTAAGTGAGCTTTCACTTTCATTCCAGACTGTGACATTGTTCAGCCATTACGGGGATTATTATTTTTTGCCTTTATTTCCATCAGTGCAGCTGACCATACCGGACTCAGCTGCAGGTCACCTATTACCCAAGAGTCTGTCTGTGTCCACCTCATCTCCATGTGCAAGCTACAGAAAAGATGCTATCAGGGAAGGAAATGAAAGTCATTCTCCGCCTCTTACTAGCGTTTTGAATAACGAGTGTGCTGGCTCATCATTCATTATGACACAGATCATCTATAACAGTTCAGATATGATAAAAAAAAGAACCAAGCTCATGTAGAAATGCCCTCTTTTCCAATTCTGATTTCTAAGGATCTGCCGGCTGTAACCTTGAACGGTGACAGATAATAGGTTTGTCATTGGAAAGCTTCCTCATTCCCACATAAAGAATCTTTAAAAGAGATATATCACCGGCCTTCAGTTGATGAAGTCTGCACTGTGTTGGGATTATATCTCGATTCATTCTAATTTACCTTCCTGTGGGTCTCTAATTTGAATGACCCTGGCGGGATCATTAAAGCAGAGGTTATCAACCCTGAATGGAGATGAGGTGCATCCTTAAGCATCGAGAGCTGGTCACCTTCTTCATTTTCACTGTCACCTGGTAACAATCTCCTTCAAAAACTACTCACACCAGTAGGAGCCAATGATCTTCTGTTCCTGCGCAAAGGCCTTGATAATATAATTTGTCAGGGTCGGCTTTTTTTCGTCCTCATACACTTTTAGGTTTAGCTCCTTCAGAACCACCAAAGGACATAGTATCCAAAGTCTTTTTGAATGGCGACTGTGATTCTTCTGCAATTGATCGCTTGAGAAAAGATATGACCCTATATGAAATGGATGTTTCTCATGTGCTCACTATAACAATGTGTCTTATACTCTTTTGCCTGTGTGGCTGGAGGGTGAACGTCTAACTGACGAGGCTGCCTCACTTAGCCTACTGCCTAACTGGTCTTATAGCACCACACAATACAGTTGGTGTCTAATAATGGATCTACCACAGTCTTTAGATGATTGGCAAGAAATCAACAAGGGTAGCAACATTTGTTGATCATGTTTAATTGTTGTCATGTAAATGACGAAACGAACCCATGGTAGACTTCAGTTGTTAATAAAAGTCAAAAGATGTTTAGTATGTTCACTCTGGGCTACTGAAGAAGAACTGCTCCTCATATAAATATATATTCATGGTATCATCTAAGGGTGATTGAAACATATTTTAAATTCCTAAAAATGTCAATATGGAATTGTTTTCTATTATTTTTTAGAAGTGACAAAAATGACAGGAGTCTTATACTTTTTAACTAATTTTGGTATCACACATTACATTTGTGTAACTGCTAGAACATGTGTATAGTATGATCTGTTCAGAAAATATTAATTGTTTCCTTATACTGTCCACTGCTCCAGCTCCTGTTACTCTCTTCCTGGAAGGCTCTGTAGCACCCCAGCCTCTCACAGAAAAGCTAAACTGCTGTGATTGGCCAGGTGACCCAGGTGGTCAGCAGGTCCCAACTGATATAGGAAACATCCCACCCACTAAAATGTTAAACTGCTCGTGATGTGATGAAGAAACAAGTCATGGCGTTTCCGAAGCCACTGGGAAAGTACCAAAAGAATAAATAACTTTCTGAATGTATGTATTTATTACTTCACTGTTGTGTTAACAGTGGTTCTGTGGTGCTTTAAAAGTGCAATAAGATATAAAGCTACTTCCTCCAAAACATCCAGAGCAGTGAGAACAGCTCTGATAATGAAGGCAATACGTCTGCAAGGATACAATTTCCAACCGAGCAAATAACAATGACTACAACAGATTGTTATCCGTCACAGAATTGGTATTTGGAGAGACGGTGTGATTTAGCTCTGATTACTGTTATTATTATCAAATCACTCCATTGCACTGGATTAGAATGAACCAGCAGTAGAGGAATGTGGTGACTGGGTATATCAAACCAATTTCCTTTTAATTCTGCAACATGCCACTGTAGATCAAGAACCAAGTCTGTGTATATGCATGAAAATATCCAATTTGTGTTATTAAAAGTTGTGAAACTATAGTGTATTACCTCTCTGTGTAAGTCCAAGGTAAAGCCTTCTTACACCCTACAGCTTCCCTCTGGGCTGTTAAGCCGCAACGGTGTAATCTTGATAGCGCTGATACAATCAGGCAGAATAGAGTCTGGCTCGTCCTTTCTATATTTCATAACCATACAAAAATATTGCACATTGGACGGTGAGGAGATGTTCATTGGACTGAATAAAGGTAGTGAGACTTCTTGAACGTTTACGATCAGATTCACAAAAAAAGGCAGTGGGATTCCCTTTTTGTGTAAATATTTTGCTGAATGGTTCTGAACTGATATTTTGGCCACTGATATTATTGCTTTCATTTATTCATACACAAGTTGAAACATCCGCTGTGCATAAAGGGGCACACATGATAATGTCCTTCCCTATACAATTCACTACTACTCTACAAAGGGCAGTGCACTGTATAACATTTCACTGTGGTAAAGTAAAATTCAGCTTATGATATGTATTACGATTAGTATCGGAATTCTTCCAAAGCCCAACTAATTAAAATATGTACATACTCTCCATGTTTCCATAAAGAACTTTACTAGTATGTATGCACTATTATTGTGTTTTTGTTTTGGATTTTCTTGGTGTTTGAGGTTGTGCCGAGCTGCAGCCTTCCTTCTTGGAGATGCTGTTGCTTTATGAAATGAGCTACAACATTTTACATCACACTTTGCTACTTATTAGATGGAGTTGCATGCATATATCAGAATACACACATGGAAAACCTGAAAAACTTAATTTTTACATTTAGATATGTGTTCATTGTACGATTGTCCTGGAAAATACTTTGTTTTGGCTGACCATAGAATCACATGGTATCTGCAGGGGAATTATTCTGATGGAAAAATGAGCTCATTACGTTGCTATTTATGACTCTGAAAACACTTCTTTTATTTATTTTGTTTGTGGAGAAGCTTCACGTTGCAGAGCTAAGGAATTGCAAATTAGCAGCTACGTATGTGGGCTGGAAAATTGGTTAAGTCAAGTTATGAATACCCATGATTCATTATTGAAGGGAAAGCTAAAAGAGATTAATACAAACCAACAGTGAATACAAACATGCTAAAGTCGAACATCGCAGACCAACGAAAAATCCATCAATCAGGCTGATTCTGTTCACTGTGGATGTGTAGCCTCTGTGTTTTTTTTTGTTTTGTTTCTTTAGTCCACAGTAGGTAGAGGAAGATTTGTCAATTTGCCAGGTCACATGAAATTTACAGCATGTGCCATTCTATGGTAACCTTGTAACTCACATCACATGGTATCATAGTTTGACACTGACCCGGTATATGTCCCCTCCATAGATTTGTGACTATGTGGTGAATGGTATTGTATCACACTCAAAGTTGCTGGATATGTTTTCATATGCATTGCTAACTATTGCCAGTGTATCAAGGCACATGCAGTGCCAGCATCAATGCTCAGGTATAAAGAAACAGCAGTGCCAGCAGAAACCAGTGCTGTTTTCAGAAAAACGTATTTTGCAGCAAGGTTGGAACCATCTGCTTTCATTGAATTTGTATTTACTGAGGTGATTATCATGACACATTGAAATGTCCAGTAGATTAACATTTAAATGTGAACCCCATTTCTGACCAGACCTCATTTGTTTCAGCGTTGTGCACCATGTCCATCGCTGCAGCTGTTGTCTAATCCGAACGTCCATGCAATGTTTCAATGGCATATGCAAATTGATCCAATTCAACTCTTGACCCATCTTTTCCACCTCAATCTGCCACATTGATCGACGCCCCATGTATCAACACGTTTCATTTGTTTCCATGGATCTAAATGAAACGATCACGATTCAACTTGCAGACCACAGGAGAGCCACTTGAATTAAGACCTACATGAGGTCGGCTCGCTGTTTCCTTGATGACGTCGAGCGTCCTCCTTGGGTCCATTTCAATCAACTAAAGTCTTTTTCAGGGGCCAAACCTTCTCACACATTCATTCATATGTCTTTTTATTTTTACTCTGGCTTTTTGCTAGAGTTTATAATGGTAAAACCTTACCCACTCAATCCCATTACAAAGCTCATACATCACACCGACATAGAATTCATGATTAAAGAGTAAGGATGTGGTGATGAATCGACTTTTAATTACTCAATCATCCTTGTCTGAGGAGTTGTTTAAGGTCATAGTTTTCTATCCTCGACTAAAGGTAACGGATCTTTAGATGATTAAAAATAATGATTGAAGCTGGAGTTAATAATACCTTATTTCAAAGCAACTGATGAACAGATCTCTCTTCTTCACAATATATCATTATTATTATTGGTATTATTTTATTTACAATCAGACACCATTTGTTTGTTTTCTGTTTTTTTGATGAGGCTGCTTCAGAAAAGGAGCTGTTCCATTATAAGTTTGTTGTCTTGACACATTGGACACATATAATGAATGTGATAGTTACATGTTAATCAGTTAACAATGAAAATGAATAATAATGATTGATATATTGGCATTAAATCTAAGATGATGTTCAGTATTACGGCTCTAGCCAACCGTAAAAACATGGTATGGGGACCCGCCATTTCATGTAAATGTAAATTTACATTATAGGCCTCATTTTGGGGTATTGTAGAAAGAACGTGATGTATTCAGGTGATAATACATTGGTGAAAATATCAGAATAGAATTTTTATCTACAGATAGAAGTGACAAAAAAATCTTACACACTGCACCTTTAACTAACAGAGACAAGAGGGCCATCTTTGTTAAGATGTCAAAGTTGAACAAAACCATGCAACCATGCCAAAGGCTTCTCCAGTGTCAAGATTATGAATCCCAACTTAGTCTAAACCCGCCTTGAAAGACTCCTGCTGGACCTGAGCAGTGCAATGACAAAAGGTTACTTCTCAGGAAAGACGAATGGAAATCAGTGAACACGTAACCTCTGTTGTCTTCCTCATGTAGACAGTCATAGGATGACAATGTGCAGACTTAGTCACCTCCATCTGTTTTCCCTCCTTTCCTCTATTCCTGTGTTTGCATTCCGCTTTAATGGCAAAGCCCTTGGATACATTACCAGAGGCAGCACCTGAGGCCACCGTTATCTGCCTGCTTATTCATGTGCACATTCATTTCTGCGGTTCTCAGCAGATGTTATTGTGATAGCATCTGACAACACCTCAGGAAACCTCACTCTTCTCAGGGTCATGACACTGAGTCATTACTGACATTACCTCTCCCAGATACAGGGGAAAGGGGGAGGGGTGGCGCCTCTGAATGTGCAGCACGAGGGATCTTTCTTTTTTTCCCCGTTGTTTTCTGCAGATGGCGAGAGTTCGCCCCGCTCATGCCCCCCGTGCACCTCACACTTGCGTTACTTGGAGCGCTCTGGCTTTCTGGAAGAGCCCTCTGAACACCTCTAGATTGGAAAAAGTTCAACACACTCCACTTCTCTAAGTGACGAATGGAAAAACAGACCTAGGAAACTGAGGCTTGAAAACAACATTCATTTTTTGATTTGATTTTGATCAAATGCTAGGAACGTTTTTATGCTTAAAGGTGCAGTGTGATAAGATTTAATTTTTGTCACTTCTGAGATTTTTACAAAACTATTACATACTGATGTTTTCATGAATTTATAATCACTTAAATGCATCATTTTTCTTCCACTATTCCCTTAAATGAGACCATTAATGTATCTTTACAAGAGGAGCGGTTCCGCTCCGCGGGGGCCGCCATGTTTTTACAGTAGCCCAGAGTGGACATATACTAAACATCTTTTGAGTTTTAATGACAACTGAAGTCCACCAAAGGTTCTCCTACATGTTCAGAAGGGCGAGGTAATGGATACACCATGCAACTTCACCTCTAGACGTCACCAAATCTTACACACTGCACCTTTAAGCCCAGAATGGACTAACTAAACATATTTCTATTTATGTTGATCCCTACCTATAAAGGGTTAGGTGTGGGGTAATCAATTGCCGGTAATATGCAGTTTAACCAGTAGATGGCACAACATCCTACACTGCACAAATGGATAGTGTTTAGTAGTATGCATGCAATCCCTGTGTTATGCCCATGTTTACTTGCTGTCAATATCATTGAACGAATCAATCAATTCAATCCATCCATCATTGAATCCCTGTCTAAGATCCAGCTATCTGATATAGTGCCATGGTTACCTAGTTGGAATGAAAAAATAAGGCTAGAGAGAGTTCTGTTCGTTTTTTTTTCTCTTTGCAAGGTGTTTTTAGTCTCATTAGGGTCTCACGTTGATTTCACACACAATGCCCTTAAAATGGTGGGATCTAAAAGTAGACATTTAATTTTCTAAGCTACATGAGATGGTTGCCATGAAATGTTCTATGTAATCCAAAGTACATTTAACCAAACACGTATTCTCCATTACCCGTGTGAAATCATTTCCCTTTTTTATTTAAGCCCCAACCCCCTGGTCTTCCTTGTAACGCTGAATGCTTTATGATGTGGCAGGAAGCAGAAAGCCAGCAAGCCTTCCATAATTGAAGGTTGAGGCAACTGGAGTCCTGTGGATATGATGAATAGACTCTCAGATCCAGTACAGAGCTCCTTGACATGATTGGGGAGCTGTACAAATAATCTGATGATGAGAGATGGATAATGAATCCTAGCAAATTCATATTGACATTTGCTCTGATTATTTGATTGGTGATTACCATCCACTGAATGTTCTGTGAATGGATATAGATATAGAAAGATATAGTGTAGCCACAATCCTACAGGTAGAGAAGGCATCATGTGTTGCCTTTTATTTGCTACAGTCTCATCAGTAAGATATATTCTGATTGGTTCTTACACTACTGTGAAAACATGGAAAAAATGATCTTCTAGTCATTCATCCAATAATTTGACAGCATGTGATGACTCAAGAAAATATTAAAGGAGCAGTGTGTTAGATTTGGTGACATCTAGAGGTGAAGTTACATCACCTCCCCCTCACCCTTCTGAGCATGAGAACCTGTGGTAGACTTCAGTTTTCATTCAAACAAAAAATGTGTTTAGTACGTCCGCTCTGGGCTACTGTCAAATCATGGTGGCCCCCGTAGAGAGGACCCGCTCCTCATGTAATTATACATTTAATCAGCTCATTTAAAGGTAATAAGGGAAAATAATTATACATTGAAGTGATAGTGAAGATGTCAAAATGTCATTGTTTTATTGCACACCGAAATCGTACACATTGTACCTTTTTTTTTTTTAAATGTATAGTACGTATGGTTTTCTTAAAAAAATAAAATAAACAAAACCTTTGAATGGATCTAATCTTACACACACATCTGTATTGAGCCACTAGATGGTGTGAATATCTGCTATGTTTTCTAATTATAACAGCTGGTGGCTAGGATACATTGAGTGTTAGCCAATCAGCATCTTGAATATATGCTATCACTGTATTGTTCAAGCAGAGGTGAGGTTTGCAGTGTATGCTGCAAACACACCAAATCCTACAGGGAGGAAAGGAGGGGCCGGCTTCGACGGGTGTGTTTACAAAGCGAACTGGAAATCCTGTGTACTTGAAGTGATTGAAAAATAATCTTTCCCCATGGAAACACATCTATTTTCTTCAATGATAAAGATATAAAGGAAAACATGGGAGAGTCGTTGTTAGGCCCAGGAAAGCAAACTTTGCAACAGCTGCTGCCAAGATCATAGTTTTCTTTCTTTCTTGAAACTTTAAACTATCTATACTGTAAATTTCAGACAGATTTGATGGTGGAATTTAGAGAAATTTCAATGTACAGTTCGTGATTTTCAAGTCCACATTCGTCTTTTCTCTGAGTTCGAGGGCCTCTCCTTCGAAAAATAGCCATAATTTAACACACACTGGATATTTTGGAGAATAACACCTTTTCAACTGAAATGTCATTTGATTCAGCTCACAAAATAATAATATAAAATAAGTATATTGAAGCCCAACATATGGTTGTGGAAACAGACACTTTCTGCATTGAGCTTAACATCATTGTTTCAATAGTTAAGCGCGTCTTGCATTAGCAGTGACTCACACCTCCAGGCAATGCACAATTAGAATGGCATTAGAGCAGTAATATATTGTGCTGAATTTATTGCCCCAGCTCTGATATGATGTGATTACAAGTGTCACTTTAAGGGGACTGGATTGTTTTATGTATCAAATGAGGAGGGTTTAATGATTTTACTGCTCTTTAAAAAGACCACAAAATCACATTTTAGATTCTCTCAGATGTCTTTACACGCTGTGGGTAGCTCTCCTAATTAGATAGGTGTTTGTGTGCTGGAGGTATATTTGCCAATTACCGCAGTGACAAAGCACAAACATTAACGGGAGTTCGACTGAAGCCAGTCAGCGGTGTCTGGGGCTGCGAGCCCAAATAAAAAAGCTCTTGCTGACAGGTCATAAAGCCAAAGGTGAAATCCAATTAATTCCTCGGTATTGCCGCAGATAACGACACTGAACAAGAATTATAATACATTTGTGCATCTTAATGAATGTGACTGTAATTAACCTGTGAAGTCTCTCCCCAAATCTGCCCCTAATTAAAGCCAAAGATGGATCCTCTATCAAATTCTCTCTCTTTCATCTCGTCATGCCCAGGAATCTATGTGTCTACCTGATAGTGGCACAGAGACTGTGGTTCAGCCTCAGTAATTAAGATATCACGTTGAAAGCGTTGCCCTGGGCTATGCTGTAATCATTATCGTATACAAACATCACGATGTCCCTGTAGATTTAAGTTCATACCAAGTAAAATGATTTCTTGTTAGGGAGCAGAATACAAGATTTCGGAGGGAGTGAGACTCTATCTGTGTTTTTGTCTACCACTAGTACAGAAACGTGTGCATGGTTTCAAGAACAGTTTGCTTTAATACCTCTTTTTCTTTTTTTTGCTTATTTATTCATCTCACACACTAATTGGTTGTGTTAAAATGGGGGGATCACGGCAGAGAGCTGCCACATTTGAAAACATCAATGGTTTACGCTGTGTGAAGTCAGCGTGAGCAATGTATAGATAATTATATACAAATATTTTGATAACTAGATACTAGAAAAAAAAAACATGAAGGTATTTATCTACGGTTGTAACTGTTCTCTCCCTTTCTAATTTTTTTTTTCTTAATTTTGGTAAGGATTTTTCTTTAAACATTTTTTAAATAATTCACTTTTTCTTTTCACTTGTTTCACAAATTGTTCTGTTTAACACAGCATGGTTAGTTATATGTGCATCTTCTAATATATTCTATCAATGGTTAATTGTGAATTTTAATGCAGTAGTGCGATTGAGCACATTTCTTTTACTACAATCATGCAGTAATCTTGAATATTATGTCTTTGGTCATAAAAAAATACTTTTCACTGCTTCGAATCCCACTTGGACCCTGCAGCAGTGATTCTGTGTACTGATAAAAATACCTTGTGACCCAGATTACTGGGTAAGTGGTTGAAGATGACATTTTTATTGTTGATGATGTCATTATTATTATTTCTATTATTTTTATTATCCTTATAATTAGTATTGTTGATGGTGGTGATAATAATAATAAAAATAATAATAATATATCATTGCCTCATTGTCAATGTTAGCTTATGATGCACAGTTAGGGTCTTTCTTCCTGATCCACAGTCAATCACTGCAACAGTCTGCATTCCATGAACCTGCTTAATGGTCTGGCACAGGCCTTCTAGTAAATCCTTTCAATTCTTCACCGTGGTCGGATCCCACTGGATATAAACTCTTTGTGAGGTTACATTGACACTGTTGCAAAATGTGGGCGGAGGAACTGTTCACATGTTGATATTTCTTCATCATTATATTCCTGACTTGGCTAAAGGCACAGATGTGAGTCACACATTGGTAACAAAACTCTACATATCAAATTAAGTATGAGTCAACACAGCATTTTACAGAAGGCCATGTTAGTGGCACACAAAGTTCATGTTGTATCCAGTTTGCACAAGCTTTCAAATGTAAATCGCTGTGCATGAATATGTTTCTGTCCACACACATACTGTATGTGAGTGTTACCACCATGTTACCCAGAGTGTTGCCTTGACGGTAGCTTGACTTCAGCGACAGAATGTGCAGTCACTGTCTGGGTTATTCAATTACCAACACTAATGCAGAATTCCACAGCCAAAGTGTTCAGTCTATTCACTTTGATAAAATAAGTTTAAAACTTTGTTCGTAGATTTTCTTGTAATACATTTGTGCATGTGTCTTGGGACCATACAAGGTTATTGGTTATTTTTCTTTATTAAAATATGGCACTGGAGTTGATTAAAGTTGGTTGAGATATTGATACTGAAGTATTAACGGTCATTATCTTACACAGTGTTTCTTCATAGCTGCGACTTACATTAGGTTCTCATATATGCGTTCCCACAGGGAAGAACTCAATTGTTGTTTTGTATTTTTGGCAGGTTTTGAAAAGAACAATGTCACTCATCTGGTCAGCCACTGTAGCATCCGGTTCAAGACGAGCTATCCTGATATCTACACATTTACCTCATTTAGTTAATTTGGTGGATTTGTATTTGTCATCACTTTCTTTTTTTTTTTTTGAAAGGTATATATATATCAATGAAGAAATGATTGTGTTACATCAAAGAAACAAGAAATAGTTTTCAAAAAATAGACAAAAAACGATAGAAATTCACTGTGACAAAGAGAGAAAGAAACTGATATTCCCTCATTTTCTCCAGTCTTTGCATGTGAATGGATCCGTGTGGGTCATTGGTCTTGTTTCCTCCTGGCTCGCCTGTCGAGTTGGATATATGTAAACTCGCCTCGCCTGCAGCAGCCTTTAAAGGGTATCAGTTTGTTGGAGAGTGAGGGCAGGCAGGCGGGGGGGCGGGGGGGCAGGCAGGCGGGAGGGCGGGCCCAGCTGACTGAGCAGTTGTGTGTGTGTGTGGTGGTGAGGGGCGGCAGAAGGGACCATGGTGGGCTACTACCCCCTCTGACCCCCCCCCCCCCCCCCCCCCCCCCCCCCCCCCCCCCCCCACCGTGGATTTAGTGCAGTCCCTCAGGTCCAGTGTTACTCATCACCTTTGACTCATGTGAACCTTTCCGAAGTCCCCTCGTTGTGGATGGTCACTGTGGTGACAGCGTCTGAGCATGTGCAGCTCAGAGACACGAGAGAGGGGGGAAAAAAGTGGCACCTTCAGATGAAGATATAATTACACACAGCACAGTGTGAGGACTAAACAATGCACACTGTCACCTTTTCATGGGCAGGAGGCATACGGTTTGGACTTTGGCCTTTTCCAAAGTGTGACTGCACATTTAATTATAGATGGAGAACAAAGGGAAACAACCGACATAAAGTGGAGCGGGTTCCGCTACAAGTGAAAAGAGGGTTTGTGTTTTCTAATGAGAACTGTTTCAAAAGACCTTCATTTTATTGTTTTACTATGTGGTCAGATCAAATATTAGAATTCCTACACGTGCATCACAGGAACTGACGAAATACTTCACTTGACCTTTTCACGCATGTAAAGTGCGCGTATGTATATGTGTGTGTGTGTGTGTCTGAATGAGTTGTCCATGTATTGCTCGTGATGCAGGGACCTAAAGCTTGATTTGCAGTTCTTTGTAGACTTGCAACATGTACTTAGAGTACATGTTGCAATAATGCTGACCTTGCTGATTCACGAATATACATGTCTGTATATACATTTATGTGCAGTGTACAGTTTGAACTGTGACAAGGTTATTTGTCTTAAAGGCACAATTAGTTTAGGATAAGGTCAAGTTAAGCGTTGCTGAAAGTTAATCAGTCATCAGACAATCAAAGGAGGTCAATGTAATGTCCTATGAACTCATGGACAAATGACTGAGTGTGCCTGTGCCAAAGGCTAGTACACATTTCAGACAAATTGAGGACAACTTGGCCTACTGGGCTCAAAGGTCATGTCCCCCTTCTGAAGAAAGCATAGTTTCAGGTCTGGTTCAGGAAGTACTACATAAGGTTTAGGGTAAGGATTATGCCATTTAATTTCAGGGGCCACACACAGCCCAATTCAGTCTCAAGTGGACCAGACCAATAATAACAATAAGTTAAGCTTGGACTTCATGGAACCCAACAGTTCCAGAGATTGTTTACCAGCAGTTCCAGTGTGAAGACTTTGCATGCTTGACAGCGATGTGAGTGACCACCCAGTGGACAAACTTGAAATAGGAGTTACTTTTATTTCAAAATTGCAATTGATCTTTTCTCTATTATTACACTTTGTAACGTCATCAAGATTGTAGCCGCTGACGGACCAGTTTTGACCTACGGGCCTCGTGTTTCACACGCCTGGGTTAGAGTCATGAGGTCTGAAGCTCATTAATTCTACTCAATTCCACGTCCAAAGTGCTCTGACACTGTGTGTGTGTGTGTGTGTGTGTGTGTGTGTGTGTGTGTGTGTGTGTGTGTGTGTGTGTGTG
>JAFBJT010108879.1:85957-112673 GCA_016785325.1 Chascanopsetta lugubris
GGCGACTGCGCCCCCCGCCCCCCTGCCCCCCCCTCCCCCCGCCCCCCCCCCCCTCCGCCGTCCCGCCCCTCCCCCCCAGGTCTGACAGTGTGGTATCGCCATGATGCACGCAACTCTGCATGAAACCATTCCCCGTTTAATGAGTGAAATCCTCACGTACACGTCTAACTATGTTACTACTCCAAAACAGGGCATTTCTGTTCCTTGGGGTCCACGGAGCCTTCACCTGTCTCTCAGCTGTACGGGGACGCTTGTCCCATGGGACACTTCTGCCCTGTGGGGAGCAGGTCGCCGAAACCTTGCCCCGTTGGCAGCTTCCTCCCGGAGCCTGGAGCTTCCTCCCTGTCACACTGCCACCTTTGCCCCCCGGGGAAATACTGCCTCCGTCCCGGGGCCTCGCAGCCCACAGGTGGGAGATTTCACCAGGCTGGTCAAGGACAGTCGCGCTTATCATTGCGTAATGAATGAGCATGCCGAGCCCCAATCCACAACACCTCACGCTCCAAGCAGAGGTCGAGGGGTCATATTTGTCGCAGCAGCCTCATTCCAGATCTCTGAAACGCTGCCACCATCGGATTTGATTTACTCGTGTAATTTCACATTACCTCTGTTTGTTAGGTGTGTGTTCTGCGGGGTTCTTCTGCTCAGGCGGAGCGCGCGGCCCCACACCGCGAGCCAGCCCCTCTCTGTTCGGCTGTCTGCGTGAAATACTGGAGGCTTTGACCATGAGGACAGACACAGCCTTCTGGATGCACAATCTGTCCTCCTTCGCTAACTCCACCAGCTCTGGTAAATCACCAACTCCTCTGGTTTGTAATTAAACAACGAACGCATCCGCCGAGGGAACGTGGCGTCAATTTCCTTAAACCGTTGAAGCAGAGAGCAGAGCCTTAATGTGTCGTGATAAATGTCACTCAAAGCTCTCACTCTAACACACCGCCCCCCCCCCGCCCCCCTCAAAAGAAGTACTCTGCAATTAATCATCGCCTTTCAACGCTACGCCGCCCAGGCGCTTGTACCCTTGACAATCAAAACTCTTTAATCAGCCCGGAGAGAGGCTCCTCTTCGGTTTCCTGTCCGTGAGACACATATATTAACCCAGACGTCCTTAATGCTTTTCAATCTGCCATGTTCTATTATAGGGAGAGAGGCCGCGCCGTTTGAAGTGGTAACGGCGCCGAGGGCAGATTCTGACCATGATGCGACTCGCTCACCGCCGCGCTTCCAGAGTCCATGTTCAACCTACAGAGGAGATATGTGCCCCAGAGGTGGGTAAAACTCTCACCGTGAACTCACTGTGCACTTGATGTGATACTGAGTTTGGCCCCCTGGCGCTACTGAGTTGTCTTTGTGCCCTGCCACATGGCCGACCAATCTACTGACGGTAATTGCAATCTGCAGTTATTGCGATGGTCAAGTCATTGAATCTGTCATGCGAGTCTAGTTTGGAGCAGTGACGGGAATAACAGTGTTACAAATAAATGGCGTTCCTGTAGTAGCAGGCAGTGAAAACTGTCACTGATATCGTTATTAACGAGGGGCGAGTCCAAATTATTTGACATATTTGAAGATTGAAAAAATTACTTTCCTTGTTAACTAGTTACTTTTATAATGCTGTAACTCGCGTGCTAAATGAGATACTTAGTTAAGTAACTAGTGGCTAGTACTCCCATCAGACCCCCTTATGTAACCGCATTAGAATTCATCAGCATCCATCGTGATTGACTTTTGTATCCGCACCAAGTCGAGCGCACACATAAATAACAGTCCCTTTAAACATGCCACTTTTTCATTAAGATCCATTAATTATTCTCAGAGCGATAAACTGGAATGTGGATTAACACCTCACCTTGTTATGGCATGTGATAAAATGTGTCCCTGGATCCAGATTCACTATAAAATCGAATGGATTCTCTCCTGACCCCTCATCACGTCCTCTTTGCAAGTTTTATGGTGATGTCTTTCACATATTCTGCGTAACCATGCCAACAAACACACATAGGTCAAACACAAGCCCCTTTAGCTGTAAATGCATCATCAGTCTGGCTTCATAACAAAATCATCTGCCACCGTGACAGCAGCACAACCCTCCGATGCTGAAGCTGCAGATTAAGTTGGTTTGAAGGGTTTAAATTCTCCCACTTGAAGATGAGAAAGCCTTTGTTGCCGGCGTTGTCGGACCTCCCTGGAGATTTTGTTGTCTGGTGAAGCGTGTAAAAACAACAGCCGTGAAATAAAAGCTGATGTCAGACCAGCGGGGCACAGAATTAACTTCTCTTCCGCCAAGTAATTACAACCCTGTGATGCATAAGCAATCTGGTGAGATAACAGTAAATACAAGAAGAGAATAAGGTTGTGGAAATAAAAAGTTTAGGGTTTTGAGAAAATCCTCCATCTCTGGGGAGGTGTGTGTGTGTGTGTGTGTGTGTGTGTGTGTGTGTGTGAGTGTGAGTGAATTACAAGTATAATCCGTCTTGTTGTTTTGGTTGGTAAGAATCTAATATTGTGTCTGTTTTGCAGGATTTTATTGTCCCTCGGGTTCTGCTCACCCTCTGCCCTGTGAGGCCGGCTCCCACTGTAACCAGACGGGACTGGATGCCCCAGCGGGTCCCTGTGCTCCAGGATATTACTGCCCCAGAGGATCTTTTGACTCCAGAGCCACCCCGTGCCCCCCTGGACACTACTGTCCCCTCGGAACTCCTCTCCCACTGCCCTGCCCTGTGGGAACTATGAAAAGTAAGATATTGCAATTCAATTTATATCCTTTGTTTATTTGGAAAAATCCTATTCCAAAAGATATCACAACAAGAGGCGACAATAAAAGAGGAATAATATAAACAAACATCACAAAAAACGAAGTCTGAATACTAAAGAGGAGCCTATATCAATATTTATATATTTATTGCACTTGATGAGATGACAGTTTACATTCACCCAGTCTCACCAACACTCTGCACTACTGTGCACCTATTGGCCACACTGTGTATCTATGAGTACACTGGACAAAGTGGGGTTTAGTATCTTGCTCAAGGACACTTCAACATGCAGAGAAGGGAAGGTGGGAATAGAACCCCTGACCTTCAGGTTAGAGGACAGCTCCCCTAACCCCTCAACCACTGCTGCCTTGATGGAGCCATTGCGCTGACCAAAGGAGATTCTATCTGCCTTTTAAAGGTGCAATACGCACCAATTGACTCGCTATTACCAGGGTGAGTTGTTTGTTGCAAAAACAAACAAAAAACTGTAGTCAACTGACATATGAAATTACCCGTGTGGCGCTTTCCTCTTCAATTTGCATAGATATGAAAGGAGCAGCTCCGAATGGATTTCTGACATTCATCTGAGTATCATTTCTTTTTGAATGTTGCTGCGTGTGAACAGTTGAATCATCAAAACAAACAGCTTTTGAAAAGCAACAATTCAATTATATGCATTGTCTACTTTACAGTAATGAATAAAAAGCCTTGGAGATCAGACACAGTGCACAAGCCTATTCATCCCTTTTGGTGCGCACACTGTCAGTTTAATATCCTCACATGAACCTGCTGTCTCTCTCTCTGCCATTCACCCACATGGAGAAATATGATCTCCCTCTCTCGCGCGCTTGGGCGCTCATGAATCATTTCAGTCACAAAGTGGTTTAATCGTGTAATTGTGTTGTGTCCTGCGGCGGACAACTGGAATCCCATTAAAAATCTGCTGTAGCTCCTTTGTATGCATATGCATCATAAGCTGATAAGGGAATAGGTATGTATTCTGCATCAAATTAACATTGTCATTCATCCTAACGCTTCCATTACACCAGCTTATGATGCAATTTGTTTTGTAGTACACCGTGTGCACACTGATAAACCTGCAAAGTAAACCAGGGTTAACCCATTTGATTAACTTCCCCTTAGGCTCCCGCGGTGGATCCGCATTAGAGGTCTGCCAGCTGTGTCCTCCGGGTCACTTCTGCCACCAGGGCGGCAGCGCTGAGCCGAGCGGGCAGTGCGCGGCGGGCTATTACTGTCCCGAGGGTCAGAGCTCCGAGAGACCGCAGCAACATCTCTGCGCAGCGGGACATTATTGTGAGAAGGTCAGTCATCCAGTCTCTGAGCCACTGTCAGTCACTGGCGCTGAATATTGCATGTGATGTCTCTGCGCGAGTCCTGGGCTGTATTCCACACGAGTCAACTGTCTCCCTCCTGTCTCCGCCGTTATTGTTTCACCACGATTATTCTTGATGGTGCGTGTTATCCCCTGGATGTAAAGTCTAATCCATTTTAATGGTTGATTCAGGGCAGTGTCAGACCGACGGCCTGTCTTCCCGGCAGCTTCCAGCCCGGACAAGGCCGGGGCGGCTGCGAGATGTGCCCCGCCGCTTTCTATTGTCACGACCAAGGTGAAGCTGACGGCCGTATGACATCAGTGAACATCAAGCTCTCAGATAACGACCAGAAATGAAAGGCGATGTGTCTATTATTTTTTTTTTTTTTTTCGGAATCCGCACACAGGAATGACACGTCCACTTCTGTGCGAGAGGGGGTTTTATTGTCCCGGCGGATCAGCCAATCAGAGCCCCTGTCCCGCGGGGACGTATGGAAACGTGTCAGGCCTGGTTGAAGAACGACAGTGCTCCCCCTGTGACCCCGGCATGTTCTGCAAAGAAAGCGGTACAATGCATCTGCTCCCCAAGACATCCAACATTACGTCATGGTTGTTGGTGGATAGATATGAGTCTTGCTGGCAGCTGCGCTGTGTTCCCAGAAATATAATTATGAGTTGATTGCAGCTCTGTTAATAGGGTGATTAAAATCATATTTGTTTGAAGGGAGGAGTTCCCCCAGCGGGCCGTGTGCTGCAGGGTTTGTATGTGTCGGAAAAGCCTTTGAAGCTTCGCCATCAGATGGTCTGACTGGGTTTCCGTGTCCTCCTGGTTTCTACTGCTCTGCGGGGACATCTGTACCCCAGCCGTGTCCAAAAGGAACATTCAGGTGCATATTGTATCATATTATGGGGTGTATTCACATAGTCAATCAATTCATATTTTTTTCTTCACCACTATTTTGAAAATTCGGGACAGGGGTGTCCGAACTATGGCCCGCGGGCCAACGGCAGCCCACAAACCATTTTTAATTGGGCCGCAGCAAATACAATAAAAAATGTTATGTGGCCCTTGTGAAATTTGGCGTTGACTTAATTATGCTTCTTGATTTCAACACTAGGTGGAGCTACAGCTTTGTTAGTTATCTTAGCATTAGCATCCATGGCTCCGTAGATAGTGCAGCCGACAGTGTGAGCAAAAGTGTTGAGTTTGAATCCAGACACACTGCAGTGGTATTTATTTTGTTAGCTTTAAATAGTCGCTCAGCTTTTTGTGTATTTTTCTATGGGGAAAGTTCAGACACCCCTGCTGGACGGAGTTTGGAAAGGTCATCCCCCGTACTGGAGCCTGATCCAGCATAAATTCAGAGTTCAAGAGACTCTCGACCCGGTGTGATACATGTGCTGCAGAGTCAGCAGCGTTACTCAGATGAGGCTGTGGCGTTCAACTTACAATTTATTTGTATACAGTGGCAAACAAGTGATTTCCCGCACCATTACTCCACCACCACCCACCTGGTTATGTCCAAAGACAAATTATGTTGACAAATTCTCACCATAACATCAGCGCCGATTTGTCAAAGCCTCAATTTGTCCTCCTCCAGGTCTGTGTTTGATGTGAACAGGGGCTCAAGCTCCTCACCTGAGGACATAAGTCTGTTGCTGCACAGAATATATTTGACTTACTAATGGAGTTTGGAGATGGAGCGGTTTGAAACATCTATCTAGACCACTGTGGTGTATCCTGTCTGTTCACTGAAACTGAAACCAGTCCAGCTCCTGGTTTGACTTAATGCATCATTGGTACAGATGAGAGAAATACACAAAAAGGCTGGGCCACTATTAAAGTGAACAAAATCAAATCAAATATGCTGGAATAAAGAACAGCCTACATCACCTATTGTTAAAACTAAGAGGTACAATCAAATGAAGAGCAAATTTCACGTGGGCCGCATTCCATTATATTTTTAGAATTTGCTGCGGGCCAAATTAGAATGGTTTGCGGGCCACACTTGGCCCTCGGGCCGTAGTTTGGATGCCCCAGGAATAGAATATGTGTTGAAATGATTAAAGGCAGGTGACGTGGAGAGTTCTTCACTATACAGTTTTAAAGTTCACAGCTGAAGTAGATGCAATCACTTGATTTCTATCGTATTATGCATTTATTAACGCTCTCTCATGTCCTGACAGTGAGCAGACTGCTCTCACAGATGCGTCTCAGTGTCGAAGCTGCAGTCCTGGATTCTACTGTTCAGAAACCGGCCGCTCCGCTGTCTCCGGTCGCTGTTTGCCAGGTAAGGAGTGATAGAATGGAAGGACCGTCACTGCGATGCATTTTCATTGTGGAGTGAATAGCTTTGCAAAGTTTTCCCCTTGCAGGCTTCTACTGTCTGGAGGGCTCCCACACCGCCACTCCAATGTCAAACATATCAGGGAGTGTTTGTCCTGCAGGACACTACTGTGCAGAGGGCAGCAGCGCCCCCTCACCCTGCCCAGCTGGCTCCTACCAGAACCAGACGGGAGGAAAAAGTAAAGACGACTGCAAACCGTGTCCTCTGGGTAAACACCAAGTTAGACTGTGTGAACTCTGCTTCTGTCTGCGCTCGTACAAATCCCCTCCCTGGTCTGCTCTCTGTTTGAACGTCCTTAACAGGCTGGTTCCAGGATCTGTCGGGCCAGACGGAGTGTAATCCCTGTCCTCCCGGGTTCCACTGCCTGAGTCACGTCGCCACTAGAGGGAGCACCACAGGAGACTCCAACCCTCTGCTGTGTCCGGCAGGATACGTCTGCCCCAGGGAGAGTGCTGACAGTCAACCGGTCCCCTGCCCCAGAGGCACCTACAGCCCCAACCAGGGTCTCACCAGCACGGGTAAATATTCAGAATCCTTTAAGAAGGATCCAAAAAAAAATCAAGAACAATTGACTTGGGTTTAAAACAAATTCTGGCTCTGTTCTTATTTAGGAAAATAAATGGAATTGATTAATATAACTGAAGTCAGGCACTAGCTCAGAGGCACAACCTCAGTAAACACTCCATTATTTCCCTCTTTTCCTCTCTAAATATTTCCTGTAAGAGAATACATCTGTTTACATCTGTTTTTTTTATTTCATTAATGTTACAATGGGCATATAATCACCTGGGTGCCTGAGTTGTTGTTTTAATGACCCTAAAATGTGCTCCTTTTATTTAAATCAGCAGCAGATCCTCCCTATGGTGGCGACCATGTTTTTACAGTAGCCCAGAGGGGACAAACCTTTTGAGTTTTAAATATGCTTCAATTAAACAGATTCTTTCCATGAATGGGTTTTTAAGTCAAGCGCAAATTTCAAGTGGACCACGTTCCATTATATTTTTAGAACTTGCTGCAGGACAAGTAAAAATGGTTCATAGGCTGCAGTTGGCCCACACGCCACATTTCGGACACCCCTGGCTTTCACTTGCAATGTACCACTTCTCCACTAGAAGTCACTAAATCCTCCTCTACCACTGATGGTCCACAGCCGTTGAATCCAGGACACTGACGCTCAGCCGGTGCGAGGCCCCCCAGAGACTTCCTGACTGATGGCACCTGACGGGAAGCTTGTTTTGCGTTTTAGGGCTGGAGTCACAACTGTCGCTGTGTGTTTACAGGCGAGTGCCTGGTGTGTCCTGCCGGTCAGTTCTGTGGCTCCGAGGGTTTGGTGGAGCCCTCTGGCTCGTGCGCATCAGGCTTCCTTTGTCTAAGCGGGGCCACGGTGCCGAATCCCACCGACAACAGAACGGGATCTCTCTGTCCGCCTGGGACTTTCTGCCTGAAGGGGCAGCGAGCAGGTACAGCAAAAAGTTTTTGGATGATGGATTTGCTGGATTTTCAAAGTTAATATTCTGCCTTTCCGTTTTCCCTGTCGTGCTTCAGGAGATTGCTCGGCTGGGTTTTACTGCAGCCGGGGCTCGAGCCGAGCAGACGAGGCTCCATGCCCTGCTGGTTTCTTCTGCCCCGGTGGAACGCCGCTGCCTGTGCCTTGCCCAGCAGGTACATTCAGCTCTGAAGGGAGGAACACACACCAGGACAACTGCACCATCTGCACCCTTGGATCCTACTGTCCAGGTAGGACGCAGGAAGGGAACAATCGACCTATGAGAATGTTTTCCCCGCCTTCAGGATCAAACGGTGATGTGGGAATCGACCCACCGGGGGGCGGGGGGAGGGGGGGAGGGCCGGGCCCAGTCATTTATTTTCCAGCAGTCATCACGATAGATTAGCATGCAGCACAGCCACCAGGCGTGTATTCAATATGGTGTTTGTATTAAGTGGCGCCGCTGTGATCACACACACAGATTAATGGAAGCAACACATTCACACCCTCAAAGTCATTTTAAAGTGAACTGAACCTGAGTTAATCCATCTCCTGGTGGAACGGGGGGGTCGCCCACCCCTCGTTATCTCCGCTCATCTTTCTGAAGTCTTTCTGATTTTACGGTGTCGGCAGGGTGAAAACGTGACGTTATAAAGAAGCTGCTCATCGTGGATTCCTCTTGCTGTCTCTCAGGTGAAGGCACGGTTCATCCCACCCCGTGTCCACTCGGACACTACTGTCCTCCAGGACTGACTCTGGGGGTGGAGTTTCCCTGCCCCCCTGGTACCCTGCAGAACCAGCTCAGAGCCTCCAGTCCCGATGCCTGCTTCCCCTGCCCTGCTGGTACAGAGAGTGTTTTGCTCTTCATCCTCTTAACCCAAATCTTAAAGAGTGCACTCGTGATTTGAATTGGTCATGATGATATAAAATGTATTCTGTTGTTTCCTGTAGGAATGTTCTGCTCTCAGCCTGGTCAGTCGCAGCCCACAGGACCGTGTGAGGCAGGATTCTACTGTCCTGCTGGATCCAGCAGCCCCAACTCTACTGAATATCAGGTGGTGTTCATGGTCCCACTTGTGCATCATCTCTCACTGTGGATCCCTTGGTATTGTTAGTTTTGCAAAAGGGACTTTTTCAATCTTTAATTCAAAATATCTGCATTTATTTCAAGAGTCACACACAGTAAAGCACAAATACATAACACGGCTCTATGGTCTCGTTAGATTTAATCAAGCGAATGTCCCAAACCCGTGTAATTACCGGTATGCTTTATTATTTTTCCCTTAGATTCAAAAATCATTTTGTGTTGAAAATATATGAAAAGTAAAAAACACATGCAAGCTCTTAACTTACAAAAATAAGAATGGATTCAATTAAATTACCGTACATCACATTACATTGAATAACAATACAATTCAAAGGGAATGTTTTTTTAATAAAAAGAAGATATGTAAAGTAGAATGGTGAGTAAACAAAGAAGGGGAGAGATTGCCAAGCCTTAGCAGCACATTTTGATGAATTATCTTTTCTCAGAGATCATTAGAACTTTAACACACTGATACAGGATACCAGGCCTTATAATCAGTGAAGCCCTCCCTCACTAATGTTATTGCAGAGTCAACTGATGATATTGTCACATCGCTGAGTACACTCATATTTCTCGAATGAGAGTTTGCATAACATTGTGATCTTTCCTCATCATGTTTAAGTCCTTCTGTTATTGAGATTTATTTCCATCCAGGAACCTTTGTAGCAGAAGAGAACTAGCATCCAGTGTCTATACATTTGACCTCTACCTTCCTTTTATCATATTGGTTTCGCAGGGGAACTCTACCAGAGGCATCTTCTGCCCCTCGGGCCACTACTGCCCCTCTGGCACTGGATCTCCTCTCCCCTGCCCCACAGGCTCTTTATCCACCTCCTGGGGGCTGAAGGAAGTTGGCCAGTGCACGCTCTGTCCCCCCGGACTGTTTTGTGACAAGCCTGCGATGACAGAGATCTCAGATGCGCTGCCGTGTCACGCTGGGTAAACACCTGCGCTCTGATCACTTTTCAGTCTCACTGCGAGTTTGGATTTGTGCACAGCTCGGTTGTTTTGACTAAACCTTTACGAGGTGCTGAATTTTAATGCACATGTGCAGTAATTGGCAACGGGTGCAAAGCCAAACCTGCTGTTAACCACTGTAGTACTGCTTTACGTCCACTAGAGGCTACATAGGCTGAGTTATTTTGTCTTGCTGAGGTTGTTGCAAGAATTTCACTAGGAATAACTTCAGTAAAAAATTTCATTTCAAGTAGAGCTGAATTAATGTGAATTATGATCCAAAGGTGACACCTGTTGAATGTTAATGCGCCAAATGTTGTTCTGCAAATGCATTGAAAAACTTCTTTTGCCTTGCATTGAAATACTTTTGCTTACTTCAGTTCTTCTCACACATTTAAAACTTTAATTCCTGCACTAGCAGCTGTTTGCAAGTTGCTAACGACAGCTTGTGGTTGATATCTCTCTTATCAAGTCTGGTACATGCCCTCAGGTACGTGTGTCTGGGTGGCAGCTCCACTCCCAAGCCCTCGGATGGTTCCCATGGTTACCCCTGCCCTGCTGGCCATTCGTGTCCTGTTGGCTCAGCGAGTGAACTTCCCTGTGAGCCTGGCACTTACAGTCATGCCCCCGGAGGAGCTCGCTGCACAACATGTCCTCAGGGGACAATGTGTTCGTCCTCAGCCACTCAGGAGCCCTCTGTGTGCCCAGCTGGTGAGCATGTTGAAGATAGTAATCCACTCGACATCCATCGAGTTGACTACATGTTACACTAATGTGTAGTCCCAAGAGCTGCAACATCTTATCAATTAAATCAGATCAAACCAGCATGATAAAGATGTCAACTGGCAACTGTTCTGTCCACACTAGGGTCAATGTAAGATTGGAGTATTGTTACTATTACTGTATCACTCCAAAATAATTATTTTGATTAATTAAAGAAAAGGTAGGAAATAAAGATCAGCCTTTTTCAACTAATCTGTTGTAAAAATGAAAAAGCAGTAATGGGTTTTTAAATAATGATAATTATGGTTATATACTTTTTCCAGGTCATTTTTGTCCTGCGGGGACGGCCCTGCCTCAGCCTTGCCCCCCAGGGACTTTCAACAACCACACAGGGGCCCACTCTCCCTCTCAGTGCGCCCCCTGTCCCTCTGGAGTGTACTGCAGCTCGTATGGCGCCTCGATGCCACGAGGTTTTCACACATACAGATACATGAAGATATCGTGTTTTAGAAAGTGCACTGAGCCTAATGTCACTTCGAGGCATGTTTGTTTTTTACAGGTTCTTGTTCGCAGGGTTACTTCTGTGAAGGTGGCGCCACTGGAGCGACACCTCAGAGCTCTGATGCCTTCCCATTGAATGGACCTTGTCCCGTGGGTCACTACTGTCCAGCAGGGGGCCTCTCACCAATTCCATGTCCTCTTGGCAGTATTCGCCAAACTACTGGTACTTAACTCTGGAATAAACTTCCATGTGTTGACCTCATCATGCATCACTCTTATCGATGTCCTCCTGTCACAGGAGGTGTGTCTGCAGACAGCTGCTCCGCCTGTCCTGCAGGTCACTACTGCTCCACCGAGGGTCTGTCCAACACCAGTGGTCCCTGCGCCGCCGGCTTCTACTGCCCCTTCGACTTCTCTTCCACCACTCCGTTCGCCTTCCTCTGTCCCAAGGTGAAGGTCATTCATACACTCCCTTCGTCCTGCCCCGCCCCTCATTCATTGTCCTTTTTAATTTCCCTCTCAGTGAGAAATCTTGTCCCATGCTGATTAATGTCAATGTCCTGCTGCAGCAGTGGATGCCACCCCTCAGCTGCCCCCGTTGTCATTTCCATTCTTTTTTTAGGGCCACTATTGTCCGCGAGGCTCTGCCCTGGCTCTGCCTTGTCCCACGGGAGAGTACCAGCCGAACCCGGGCTCCGACAGCTGCATCCCCTGCCGACCTGGATTCTACTGTGAGGAGGCCATAGTGGGGGAGCCGTGGCCCTGCCCGCCCCACTCCTTCTGCCCGGCAGGTGCAGTATGAGGACATGTCATTGAAATCTGTCCACACCTTATGAATGATCACATTTTGTCAGTTCATTGTTGAGAAAGTGATAAGTAGCCGGAGGTTCATATTCATCACGCTGAATGAGAGTGGCCTACATCTTCTGTCGTCATTCTCAACAAGTTGATGAATGAGGTCATTTCCCCAAATGATGGTCGTCTCCTCATGATTTAACTTTTTAAACCTCAGAGAAAGTGATAGTTAGAGAAAGAAAGATTGAGATGCTCGATCTCAGGGTCATGGGTTCGTGACACATGTTGTATACCAAGTGTCCCCGTCAAGCTCCAGTGGGTCAGGTGCGATGCCGTGTCGGTGTAAACGATATAGGAGGATCTAGATGTAGTTTTGGCGTCCCCTGCTGGAGCTGGTAGCCCCCGACCTGTCCTCAGGGTTTAATTTTTTAAATTTTTGTTTAAAGGTAAGTCCGTACGATTTTAAGAGATGTATCATTTGAAAAGGAATATGATATCCGGGATTGTGTTTTGTATTTTCTAATCATCTAAAACCAAAAATCCCATGTTTATGTTACCTCCGTATTCGTTCATCCACATCAGAGTGTGTCCTCTCCATGGTAGCCGCCATCTTTATACTTTATGAGTGGATGAACCAAACACTGGGCATAGGGGGAGGCTTTTGCATTATTTTAAATACTTGAACAATTTTTTTTTACATTTTTGTCTTATATCCAGGAACAGGATATTTCATCAACTGCAATATAATATTTGTGCAGATTACAATGTCATAAATCATGCATGGTGCCTTTATTCCAAGACACGTTGTTCTTGTTATTGTTTTCCAGGCACCATGGTTCCTCACCTCTGCCCCAACGGGACGTACACTCAACCAGATCAGGGAGGACTCCAGGAGGAGCGAGAGTGTTTACCTTGTCCTCCGGGGAAGTTCTGCAGGTAATGAATCAAACCTCCCCCATGCTGACGCGCCACACCGCTCCTACGCCTCTTTATCTCACATGACACACATACTCTATCATCTGTGTTGATTATACACACAATTAGCAGAAGGCTGGAGTGTATCATGTTCAAGATTCACGGTTCGACGAGCGAGCAAATTAACATCCTAATGTGCGTGGATGTAACGACCGTGGCCTGTCGAAGGTGGAGGAAATGATGTCATCATAAAAATCAATTCATGTAATGATGCTTGCACGCCAAAGGTTCACGTGTGTGTGTATGTCTGTATAAACTTTGAATGTTGTCCTCAGGGCTGGAAGGGTCCAGGGTGTGTGTGCTGCAGGTTACCTGTGTGTCTCTGGAGGCGCAGATTTCACCCCTCAGGGGCCCGTGTCTAACTTCACCCAGTGTCAGTGGGGGGTGCAGTGTGCTGGACCATGTCCACCAGGTACTGTGCATGAGTGAACTCTGGTTATTGTCTCGTGGTTCTATGACATCACCAACCCGTCCACATCAGGCTTTGAAGAAGTCTCAGAAATGAAGCCATGGGATGTGAATTGAACTGTTGACGTGCTGACATGAAAGTTGGATCGATTCATCTTTGTGTCAAAGCAGACTGTTGTACGAAATTTGAATAAATGACCCCGAAGCTGTGTTTAAAGGTACAGTATGCAGGATTTAAAAAAATAAAAAAAATAGAAATAAAAAAAGATATAAACACAATTCCTCAAAGTCATCTGGATGCTGCTCTCTGTCTGTGTATTCTCATTTTCCTTTTGTTTTTGCCATTTATGGGATGGCTGGCACTGCATTGGGATGGTGTGTAAGTGGGTTGAGGGCAGGACAGTCATACACTCTATACATTGCAACCAGAAGCAATAGCAATGATAATTGCAATGGAAATTGTTGAAGAAGCTGCATTAACAGTGTACATAGCACCAAAGATATGAAAATGTAACAAGTGGAAATAAATTAATTAGCAAGATAAAGTACAGAATCAGCATTTCTGCAAATGTGCTATTGCAAATGTCCCCATTGATGGACCAATAAAGGCTTATCTTAACTTATCTTATCTTATCGTTGATGCTGAGCCAGGGAGGCGAGGCCAACTCTTGACTTGTATACTTTTATACACCAACGTATAAATCATGCATACAGTACCTTGCTGAAGGCTGTTCATTATTCATCACGTTTACAAGAAAGTGAGGTCACCACGTTTTTGACCTTTCACCATCAAACAGTGAAAATAGTCCAGATTTCATTGATTTGAAGAAATAATTAAAGCTGTTTTTGAATTATGGATTTAACAGAAATAACTTCAACTATGTAAAAATGCCTGTATGGACATAGACACATCTAAAACATGCTTCAAACTGTCAATCACTTCATATATCTGTTTTGATTTCCATCAAACTGTTGAACCTGCTCCGTCCACCAGGTTTCTATTGTCCTGAGGGCTCAGAGGAGGCTCGCTCATGTCCTGCAAACACCGTCAGAGTCTCGTCAGGAGGTTCCCGCCCACAGGACTGTTCACCTTGTCCACCTCAGTACTGGTGTAAACCTGGTAGGAGCTGATAAAGGCCTGTGTGTGTGTGTGTGTGTGTGTGGTTGTTTTTGTTGCTGCCGTAATGAGGTTTTCAGAAGAAGTCATTAATACAGTTTAAACCATGAAGCAGCCCTTTATGAAGGATTTCTGTCATGAAAGGAAAAGGCTTAGTTTAAGATGTAGACTCTAAAAGCAGGACAGCCTTTGTTTACTGTAATTTGATCCTTTTTAATTCCGATACTGGACACAGGATATTGTTTGCTTGCTTTTCTTCTACCTGTTCTTAATTGCCTTCTGTTTGTGTTACTGATCTGACGAGGAAATATATTTATATATATATATATATATATATACATACTTTACCTGCAGTTTTTGAGCTCTGGGACTGCACTTTAAAGGCCCAGTGTGTAAAATGATGTCTTTTTTTTGACGGATTAAATCTGAAATAATTGTGTATAATCACCAAAATATAAAATTCTAATGTTTTCATTAATCCAGAATGATCCCTTTATATCATTAGTAGGAGAGTGATGCCACCATGTTTTATTACCTGCTGTTGCCTTCAATGATGACTGAAGGCTTACATAGGTTGTCGGTGGTGCGAGGCATTCATCCGCAGCGTGCAACCCCCACCACCTGCTGCCTCTGCTCAATGCCATGCACTGTACCTTTAAATCCTCCAGACTGAGAGTGAGATAGAGCCCTGTTCACCCTGCCTTAGAAATGAGGACAAAGCTCCGGCTCCTGATGGGTTAACGGGTCAGAAATACGGCCCCGGGGGCAAGTGCTTGTCGAGCCATAAAGCGGATCAATAAAAGGAAATAAATCAAGTAAAAGGCCTCAATGCATCAGCGAGAGTGAAACACTGAGTGTTGTGTGTCGCAGGAGATCCAGTCCTCCACCTCTGTCCGGCTGGTCATTACTGCGACGGTCTGCCCGGCGCCCACCCGGGTGGAGGACCCAGGCCGTGTCCTCTGCACACGTATCGAGCTTCTCCTGGAGCAGGCAGCAAGGGCGACTGCGTGCCGTGTCCAGCTGGTTCACACTGTAACAACACAGGTCTGACACTTCACTCTCACACGCCACGCTAATGAAAGACACTATTGGTCCTTTATTTCCATTATTTGTCTGCAGTGGCACTTGGGTATGTCCTGTGCCAAGTGTGTAATGAAGTGTGAAGTCCTTCCTCCGCTTGGTTTGACTTCGTGTTTGCAAGGACAGTTGAAAGATGAGTGCCTCAAAACTCGTCACACTCAAAGACTGCTCTATTGACTGAGTGGTGGATTTACTAATGTCCAGGAATCACCACAATGTGCTTTTATCTGGTCGTTGATGCCCAGGAAATGACCTCTCTCCCTCCCACCCACCTACCCGCCCGCCCGCCCGCCCTCTCTTGCTTTTTCTCTCCCTGGTTCTTTGTATGCATGATTGCAAAAGACTTAAACTATGAAGACCAAAGAAACTTTGTCCTTTTTAAGATGAGTTCTACAGTTAATCACTTGAAGTCCTGCAAAGTGCATGAACAAAGCACAATTAGACAGAGTGCCAGAGATTGTAGGGAGGTGCCTATTAGCAGAGTCCCAGTAGAGTAGAGAAGTAAAAGCATATTTTTGTCGGCAAACCTGGAATTCCTCATCACACTGGTTCACGGGGAGAAAAATCAGTGGGATGTTTGCATTTGATTTTGCTCGATTTCTGAGCTCCATAGGAAACAACAGCACTTGTGTGATTGCCTTTTGGAAAATTAACTTTCTCGAGTGTCGTTTTACATTTGATCATAAACAAGTAATCAGAGTACTCTAAGAAGTTACTTTATGGTATGTTAATGTGGCATAATGTCCTTGACCGGCTTTGGTCTCAGTAAGCCCCTATTTAGCAGCTGCTGTTTCAAAGTGCTGTGAAAGCATTCACCACACTCAGTTGTGGTTGTGCGTTTCATAATGTAAACAAACTGTTGAAGTCTCCTCATCTGAACCACAGACCTTATTACGAGCCCTTCAGAAACCCGCTGACACTAAATTGAGAACCGTTTGCATGGAACGACTCCTGACATGAGGAGTAAGTTGTACTTCTCCCTTGTACAGCTCATTACAGCAGTACTCTGTTTTCCCATTAGTCACAAACTGTGATCAGCACGGCGCCACCAGCAGGTCTCAGCAGTCACATGGACATGAGGCAGCTTTAATAAATCGAAAAAAATGTACCGCACTCCAGGTCTACGTTGGTTTTATTTGTTTATTTCCAGGTCTTACAGACTACACCAACAGTCCGTGCCCCCCTGGTTACTGGTGCACTGGGTCCGGACCTCCCATCTACTGTCCTGCTGGCACCAAGAGGCCTCTTCCTGGTGCTGCGTCACCCAGACAGTGTGAACCCTGTGCTGGGGGAACCTTCTGCCCAGACCCCCGCCTCACAGGGAAGCCTAATGTGGAGGGAATCCCTTGCAGGGCGTCCTACCAGTGTCCCCCAGGTGGCTTAATAGCGTTATACCATATTAACCTCTCAGTATGTGATGACTGGGCACTTTCTCTTTTAATGAATGTCTCTCCTAAATACAGTAGAGGGGCTGTGCAGTAATGAGATGTTGCTCATCATGCAGGTGCAGTCTCAGAGAGGCCGTGCAGAGCCGGCTCGTTCTGTGGACCTCAGACTGCTGAGCCTCAACTTTGTCCTGAGGGTTATTTCTGTCCCGAAGGATCGCGAACCTACGACATACCCAAGCAACTGTGAGTGCGTCATAGATCCAGGTTCTAACCAAAAACAACCACCCTATCCCCTAAATGAATAATGTGTGTGTGTGTGTGTGTGTATGCTTTATATGTGTGTATGTATGTGTACACATTTATGTTTGTGTATACATGTATACACATATATGTGTATATGCATATACATATATGTAATATGTGTGTGTCTGCTTTATATGCATATGTGTGTATATATCTGTACGTATGTATGTCGATATAGTATATACAATGTGTGTGTACATACAGGTATACATATATAGGTGTATATACTGTATGTATACTTATACATATGTATATGTGTGTATACATATATGTTGTGTTTGTGTGCTGTATATGGATATATGTGTATGTATGTATTGTGTATTTGTATGTATTTATGTGTTTATAGTACATATGTGTGTATATCTGCACACATACTGTATATCTGTGCATGTATGTGTGTATGTGTGTGTGTGTGTGTGTGTGTGTGTGTTATATCTTTTATGTTCACAGGGATTTAAAGTACTATACATACCTTCAAATTAAAAACGAGTCTCCTCCTTCAGCAGAGTTGCCAGCAAAGATTCTCTTTAGATTTCCATGGTAACAGCTGCTTCCTCATTCCCGGGCATCCTTGTTCGTTTGGCTCCAGCTTTGCACTTTCCTCCTCCATCAGAGGATTCCTCGTTAGTGGGGTGGCAGTGGCCCGGGTGTGATTTGGGATGGGGGCTGTCAGCACATGGACACATGTTTGTGGACCTGTTGTGGAAATTGGTGGCATAAAATCAAAGCTCCCCGGCTTCGCACCAGGTCTAGCGGCTGGTGGTTAATGTTTTATAAATAACCCTGTTACCATGCTCCACAGCTGTCCCTTCCCCTACTACTGCCCGGCCAACAGCTCCGCCATGCAGTCCTGCGAAGGTGGCTCCATGCCTGTCAACACCAGTGGGCTCAGAGGATCCAAAAACAGCTGCTGCAGTGCGTGCGAGGGGGGCACGTACCGTCCTCCTCTCTCCCCCATCCAACAGTGCCTCCCATGTCCACCGGGGTACTTCTGCCCAGCAGGTGCTTCACTCGCCACCACCGCCGCCACAGACCATCCCATTTCCATATTGAACATAAGTTCATTCAAGCCTGAATTCATTCCAATTCCCCAGGTACGGACGACTTCAAACGGAACCCTTGTCCTCTCGGGACGGTCTGCCCCTCTGGATCCACTCAGCCGTTCCCCTGCCCGCCCGGTTCCTTTGGTAACCTCACTCGGGCTGGTAAAAGGAGTGACTGTTTCCCATGTCCGGCCGGAACCTTCAACCACCTGCCGGCGCAGAGAGCTTGTTTTCCCTGTGGCAGCTCCTCCAACTCACCACCCGGTGAGACTTATTTCCTCTGCGTTGCAGGGACTCTGCTCCCTATGCAAAGATTCAAACCCCCCGCAATGAAAATGTAACAGAGTGTCGTGGCGACGCTGACCGTAAGAACTGTGATTGGTCCACTGCTTCTCAGATTGAGATTTTCAAACCGAAAATCATGGAAGAAATGGACCGTGTCGGTGACAGACTGAGGTGCACACGTTTGTCCATCTGTGCCGCTCAGAAACACTCATCATTGTTACGGAGTAAACCGAGAGTAAAAACCCCAAAAAGCTCAATAGGTAGAAGTGGAACTCTAGACTCACAGACCAATGCAAATGTAAATTTGCTCTTAGTCTACCTACCGCATTGCTCCAACACAGAGTCATAAATCCGCCTTTAATCACACGCCCCCTCCGGTCTCATAAAACACATTTATCCGAACCAAGAATATAAAAGGCTTGAATATTTGAAAGTGGTGTAAGTTTGCGAGGTTATATTTTGACTCTGTTCATCTTATTGGCCTCGTGTGTCCTCAGGTTCTTCCTCTTGTACCTGTATGGGGAAGAACCGGGCGTTCCAGCACTCCGATGGTTCATGTTTGTGTCGAACTGGTTTCATCTTCTACAATGAGCTGGATTTCAAAAGCTCCGCCTCCGACAGTGACCTGGACTGCCAGCCTGAGGTCAGTTAGCCAGTCAGTGAGTTTTTATCATGGGTATGTTCTGCTCACGGCTGAGACGTGGAGTCAGCAATCGGTTTCTAAAACACTTTTTCATACTATCAGATGAAATATGTCACATCCTGATTGATAAGTCATGTAAAGTACAGTGTGTGTTGGCCTGGCAGTACCGTTAGGGACTTAGCTCATGTTTTCATTCATGCTGATTGGCTGGGGCCTGTCGCCTGGAACAAACCCACCAACCTGTGTGTGCTCCATCTCAATAGAAGTCCTCACAACAAGCCCGAGTTGTTTACATGTAGAGCGGAGATGACAACCAGGAGTTTATGTCAACAGAGCTGTCCTCCTGGCACCATCTCCTCCACTCAGCTCCGAGGCTTTTTACGAGGGCAGAGCTGTCATTCCGGAGCCGCTCAAGTTCAGAAGTGCAGCATTGTGTGGAGTAGATGAGCATTCAGTCCCACACGACCTCTGTGTGTTTCAGGTCAACCGACGTTGCTCCACAGGTCAGGTTCGTCTGGCAGCGTCCAGAGAGTGTGTGACACCTTGGCTCCACTCCTGCAACATCAGCTGCGGACCACACGGAGGACGTCTGGATCTGGAGATGGGAATGTGAATATTTGTACATCTTTGATTTCATCACAAAAAGTGTTCGTTCACTTTGGGCCAAAAAAAAAAAAAGGATCTCCCCCCCCCCCCCCCCCCCCTGTCTGTCTGATCCTGAACCTTCAGCTGCCAGTGTGAGCGATACGTGTCTGCGGAGGAGCTGTGCAACACCTCCTGCCTCTCCCGCCTGCCTCAGCTCTCTGCTCAGCTCTCGCCCCATGGAAACCTCCTGCTCAGCCTGACAGACAGAGGGAGGACGCACTGGACCAGGGTGAGGGGGCGGCGGCCCTTTTTCTTTCTCACAAACCGATAATCACATGCAATTTTCATTTTGCCCCTATGTTTACTGATCACGGCGACACAAAGCCCGTGAGCAAAGGATTTTCCGGAAGCTGCCGCCACCTGATAAGGACGGGCACAAACACAACATTAGTATTGTCGTCGCGCAACCCAGAGGCTTTATTGTGGAGCTGAGGCGAGTGGTTGGTGGACGCTTGGGCATTTAGTTGATCAGGGTCTCGCTCAGATTGAGTCTCAGCAGGAGAAATGTTGCAGCTGTAGATGATTCTCTGCAGCACAACACCAAGAACCAGATAAAGAAGAGTAAACCCTCCGTGTGTGGCTCGAGGAATCTGTGAATGGGTACTAAGTGCACGTGACTAAGCTTTGTCCCGTTAAAGGTGCAGTATGTCAAATTTGTTTAGATTTTTTTTTGTGTATTTTGGTAAAAATAAGTGACCAGGAGCAGGTCCACACCATGGAAGCTGCCATGTTTCATCATAATGTTTTTTCTACAGTAACAACATTTTGTGTTATCATGTAACATGCATAGTCACCACTAGAGGCCTCCAAACCCTTCCGACTGTACCTTTAACCCAAGAGATATTTATCAGATCTATCTCTATAATGTCTCTGTTTGTCTATAGATAATGAATTGAAATGACATATACCTTGAAATTAAAATATTATTACAATAACCAAGGACAAATCAATTTTCCAGCACTGTGTTAAATGATTGTTTTTCTTTAGAAATAAATCAGATAAATAAAACATACAAAAAAAATACTTACAAAATAAAATAAGAAAGTAAACCGATGAGCTTTTTTTTAAAATTCACATAGTATAACCTCTTGTATAGTCTGCAGGAATGCGTAATTATTTATAATATCTGTATTCTTTGTTTGTCTTTTGTTTCCAGACTATAACGGATGTTTTAGGACCAGATATCCATGCAAGGCATTTTGGAAAAATCCACCTGGTGCAGTTTGGCTCAGAGGGAGTGTTTGGTTGGATCCCCACACAGACGGAGCTTATCGCTCGACTCCTGTCTGGTTACGCAACTTATTTTGTTATATGAATTAAACGAATGAATTTGTGTGACTCATCAACATTTTTAATCACAGACTTTAGTTTCATGCTACGGGGAATTGCTGATTTCTATAAAGGGATGCTGACTCATCTTTCCTCAGAGCCAACAGAAGCCTTGAATATGAGAGCCAGACAGAGGAGAGACGATGACGATCATGATGATGATGATGATGATGATGATGGTGGTGGCAGCCCTGCTGTTCTTCCTCGCATCCCCAACCCCATTGTTTGTTTATCCTCTGGTGATATGCTCATCTTCCATCTCAGCATCAACCACACTGGTACTGTTTTCTCTTACATTAGACAAACTTGGTACAATCATGACTTTTTTTATAGATTTGCTTTACTAATGATAACTTTTTACAATAATTGTCCCATTTCATTTATACCCTCCAGACCGCAGTTTGAGTCACTTCCCTGTCTATCAGAAAGACCACCTGTTCAACAGTAACCCCAGCTGGGACTATGGAGCCTTCAGATACTTGCAGATGCTCGTGAAACAGACAAACTTCAACTCCACAAGGTCGACACCATTTCATACTCACCTTAAAGCGAGTCAATGACCTTAAAGTCCCATTCAAACTAAAAAAAAATAATATTCCCTTCCCTCTACCAGGTTTGCACATGTGTTCTCAGAATCGGGGAAGTACGTGTTTGTGGACAGCGCCGTCCCCGAGTGGAGCATGGTGGTGGTGGTCAGCGAGGAGGGGGCCGACTGCAACTCCAGGGCATCGGTGTTCCAGCCCATGACCCCGGCTCAGCTGGTCAGACACGGGATTGTCAAGCACCACAGGCTCAACCTGTTACCCGACTGGGGCGTGATCATCGGTGTGTCTCCTACGTGAATTCATCATCCACTCATCGCTTCGTCTCGTTGTAGCTCGTGTTTGATGGGATGTTTGTGCACAGGGGTCCTGAGTGTGCTGCTGCTGGTGGTTGTGGTTCTGACCACCACCGTGCTCGTCCTGAGACCCAGCAAAGCAAAGCTGGTCTCGCAGTGGAGGATGAAACCAAAGTGGCGGAGTCTCGGGGAGCCAGTGTGTCCGGTGGAGTGTGTCTGCGATGTGGACAGGTGTCATTTCTTTCTTCTTTTTTTCTTTTATTACATTTTTAAATTTATTTAATGTCATTTTTTATCAAATTAAACGAGCAGTGACTTGTGTTTTAGCATCGGCGTCCCGAGTGTGGGGGGCGTCCTGGGCTACAGGGGGGTAGGAGAGGGTGCGGAAGCAGAGGAACCTGCTCTTTCTAAGGGAGGTAAAGTCACTTTTCATTTATTGCATTATTGTATCCTTTGCTTCCTAAAACCTCACACAACGCCCCTTTAGATTTTGCGACGACTTTTTTCTTTTCTTATCTCAAAATAATCGCTGTGGGCTGATGTATTATTTATTCACCAAAGATATTTTTTACAAATAACATTAAATGTATGGTATGCAGGATTTTAGGGTTAATGCCTTGAAAGTGGCGTGTAGAAATGCTGACACAGCAGGTTACTGAGGTGAACCAGCAGGACCCAAATGTCGCCGACTCGGCAAAATGATACGAAAATGAGGATTAGCACACTACCACACACTTCCACTGGCCTCTTAAAGGTGCAGTATGTGGGACTTAGTGACATCTAGTGGTGAATATGCATTTCCCAAGCATGTAGGAGAACCTATATGGGAGGACATGGTGTTGCAACATGGAGGCCCCCGGCCGAGCAGGACCTCCTCCCCATGACATTATTAAGTTAGCATGGCGTAATAGATCTGTGTTCATTCAGGCGCCCCTACAGACATCAGTGTAATTACTTTAAGTATCATTTATTATCTACACATTTAAGTGTTTTTATCGCACGATGCCGTAAACGGAAACCATCTGTCTTCACTCCCTGCTCCGCTTTAATAATCTGTTAATAACCCGATCATTGAAAGTCATTCAAGACAAGTTCCTCTTCTCCATCTGGCTGCTTTTCAATCTGTGTGTTTGAAATTACTTTTAGGTGGAGTCCTCACTCCGTGCTTATTGCATTATTCATGGGGCCTTTTAAATGTCCATGGGTTTGCATCATTATGAAAGCATCACACATGACCAGGCAGCAGTTAAGAGCCTTTCCCCTCATTTGATTGATGATAAAGAAAATAATGGCTAATATCACACCCTAATGACTTATGCCGTTATCTGTACTCCCCCTAGTTTAAGCCTCTCCGTTTAAGTACTTATCAGCCTCTGCATACTCATCCCCGGACTATCGAGAAAACCTGAATTATTATTATTATTATTATCGTTAAGCTTTTGAGTTTTAAAGGTGCATCCTTTTATCAGGGGAATATCTTTAAAAGCTGTTCATAAAAGTGACGACTTACATATTGCCAATTGCTGCCTGTGTTTAAGGAAGTGCATCGGGACGCTGTGATTTAGAGGAGTTCAATGTGAAAACTTTGTTCGACAAACTGGAGGATCAGAACCTGCACATCGCCTCGCAGCTGGCGCGACACCGCAAAGACACGCAGGAGTTTTACAGAAACATCTGTCAGCACGCGGAGACACTGAAGGTACAGTTTGAGTGCTGGGAATAAAAAGTGATTGCATGTGAAATGTCTAATCAAAGTGTCTTCTGTGCGTTTTCAAGAATGTTCTCGAAAGCATGGATCATAAAAAACTGAGTCTCGTCAAAGAGCTGCTGGTCCAGAAGGCAACGAGAGATAAAACTACAAACAGCAGCAGCAGCAGGGGAGATGCACAAGGTAAGAAGGTGGAATGTAAGAGATGGAGCTTTTCTTGGATTGATTTTCAGACTGTGGTTCTCAAATATGCCAAACATAAAGGAAAACTCCAAGGTACTCTTGTGTATAGATATGAGAAAAATGAAAATACCTTTGCTTTAATGGCTTAATGTTACATATCAGCTTAAAGTCATCTCTGGGCTATATACAATATAGACAAATGTGACACAGGACAATGAAAAAAATGCATTGTATATTGCTGTTTATTGTTTTCTGGCTTTATATTGTAAAGGTCCTGAAAGGCACATACAAATAAAAAAATATTTTATAATGATAATTTCACCATCATTATTATTAATATAATATGATATAATATAATATAAGTGTGCACCACTGACCTCCATTTAGCATACTGTATATTGCATGTGCAAAACAGGCATGCAAATGAATATAAAAAATCCCTTAAGCAAAACATGCACTGTTTTAAGGGGAACTGTTAAACACATAAAGTGCATTTTGCATATTGTATGTGCAAACATTACTGCAGACATTATGAATTATTCATGCTATAAAAAGGAATAAAATTGAATATTATAGGAAAGTGGGTGATGCTGAGTTCAACAGTAGGCCAGTGGAAAAGTGCACTGAAAGGAAGTATTAGCCTCACTGGAGAGTATTTCTTTCTTTTTGAAAACAGGATGAAAGGATAACTAGTTACAGTGTAATATTTTGATCTTACACATGAGTCTATTTCTAACGTCTTGTTATTTCAGATGATCACAAATACAGAAACCAGCTATGGCCAGTCTTGTTCTGAGACCTAGAGACATATGTTGAACCATTCATTCCACATCAGGCTGCCATGTTGCACCTGAACATACATTCACCTTAAGAACTAACTGCGCTCATTATCTTAACAGGACCTGGTCAATAAATGGTCTGATCCCTCTGGATCGATGAAGTGTCGTCCACATGAATTATTCATGCGCCAACTAGTCAAGACAAGTACATCCGTTGTGTTGTTCACCTGTTGTTGTGTTTTACGAGGCTCAAACTAAAAATGTGCAACATGTTGGATTCAGTTGCATCTTTTCCATTTTTGGCTACTGTAAAAACGTGGTTATGCAAAATAGCGGCCTCTATAGAGAGGACCTGCTTCTGTTGTCAATAGCAAGGGCTCATTCTCATAATAGAAATAAAAATGTGTACATTTAGTACAATTGCTCAATATTCAAATTTCTGCTGATAGATCAATGTCACCCATATTTTACACACTGCACCTTTAACAAAGATGTGTTTTCCGATATATTTAACCAATCTCCTGACCAGTTAATTACGTTATTGTTTTTATGTGGGTGAAGCTCAGTGGTAGAGCTTGTTCCCTGCTTGCATGAGGTCGTGGGTTCAATTCCCGCCCTCTCCATCTACCCTCAGCTCGATGTGGCCTTGGATAAAAGTTGTAATTGGTGAAGATCCATATCAGCTGTTGTTATTGTGCTTTTACGGGTTAAAACCAAATTCAAAATTCAATTGTTGTTCCCTATGTTCATGTGTTGAAACTGACTGGAAGCAGCTGAGGCCTCCGCAGCTTTACTAGGAGCCGTCCTCCGGTCTGTGGACGCTCTGATCTGCAGGCTGACAGGAGACGCCTGGCAGAACCAGGATGACTGCCACACCGGTCCCCACGACTCGGCGAGGGAGAGCGAGCCACAGGCTGGATACACCAACACCAACATGTGCTACACACAGGTGCTGCAGTGTGTTTGTTTGTTCCAGCACGATCATGTGGCAAAGTAGATATATATATATATATATATGTTATCATGTTTTGAATTCGACAACAGAGTCAACAGAGCACGGCCCCTTGTCTCAGCGACCATGACTTATCCAAACTGGTCAGCGTATCCCCTCTGTACAAGACCCTGCACCAGATCCAGCAGTCCTTGCAGGTCCTCTCCTCGGCCGAGCCCAGTCAGCCTCTCCCCCACGGTACAGGCATGAGGAAAAGTTCAGTCCGAGAATATAAACAACAGCCAACGACACGCATCTCTATTTGTTTCACAGAGGAGAAGGCCGATGCCAAACTCATCCCGACACCTCTGGACTCCCTCTCACCTCCGCACGCTGCAGTTTTCATGTTCGGTTGCCAGGTGATGCAGCTGCTGGAAAGAAGCGCCCGCTTCCCCTCCGTGCTCCTGCTGCCGGCCAGGTCCATCCCAGCTCGGCCCCCTAATGAGGCCGTGCTCGCGCATCTCTTCGGGGATTATTATTTCGATGCGGCCAATCAAATCCTTTATCTGTCGGAGGCGAAGCTTCGCCACGTGGGTCACTTCGTCGCCGCCATCCTTCAGTGCATGGCCCACGTTGCGTCAGGTAATTGAAAAAAAGGGTCCCTTTTTTTGCGTGTAATCCTAATCTTGTATCCAGGTAGTTGGGTTTTGTTTTCTTTAACAGCGTGCAGAATAAATAGCCCTGGCAATCAGCCTTTCCATTCATAGCACAAAGTATGTAATCAACTCTGGAAGGAATAGATTGAACTTATTTATCCTCCCAGCATCCGGGCATCAGAGCTTTATGCAAGCGCTGCATGAGGCCGCCTCAGCTCTCAGCCTTCAGCTGTTCAACGTCTCATTCAGACGGAACACAGAGGAGGTGAGTAAGAGCCGTAAACCCCGGCCTGTCATCCTGAAACTACACAGGCATCTGGAGGGGTTGGGGGGGGGGGGGGGGTTGCATAAATCTCACACCCCCCTCCTCTTTTTGTTTTTGTTTTTTTTTATTCAGACTGAATTCAGGGGTGGGGGGC